>WJFF01000012.1:182186-212265 GCA_011800825.1 Fonsecaea pugnacius | reverse complement strand
TAACATCACCGATGGCAGCGGAAGGGATCTCGCGGCATGAATTCACAAAGTACGACAAAACCCTTTCATACCTCGACGCCGGCCCCGCGGATGGCCCGCTCCTGGTCTTCGTACACGGCTGGCCCGCCATAGCAGCGACATGGACACCGCAGCTGCGGGGGTTCTCGGCCTTGGGCTTCCGCGTCGTCGCCCCGGACATGCCTGGGTACGGGGCGTCAGGGCCGAAAAGGCAGGAAAAGGGTGACTACGCGCTGGAGAAGGTTGTCGCACAGATGCTGCAGCTGCTGAGGCACCTGGGACGCGGCGAGGCCATCTGGATCGGCCACGGCTGGGGTGCCGGCGTCGTGTGGGCGCTGCTGGCGCACAACCCGGAAGTCTGCCTCGGGGTCGTCAACCTGGTCGTCCCCTACCGCACGCTCGAGATGGGCGTGCAGGAGCTCCTCAAGTACGCCAACCGCGACCTCTACCCGGAGGACGAGTACCCGCACGCCCAGTGGTCGCACCACATCTTCTACCAGGACCCGGACAACTTCTCCAAAGCCATCGACTTCTTCGATACGCACGTCGACGCGTTCCTGAGATTCGTCTACGCGCGCCGCCACCGCCCCGATGCAGACACTGAGCAAGACAAAGACACGGACAAGCCGGCGTTGACGGCGAACGTGGTCAAGAACGGGGGTTGGTTCGCGGGTGGTGGTGCCGAGGCACTCCCCAAGACCGAGGACCTGGGCGACAGTCTGGTGGACGAGGAGACGCACAAGGCCCTCGTTGAAGCATTCTCCACGGGCGGATTCTGGGGCCCGACCGCATACAATCTCAACCACGACGCCAACCTCCAGTGGTGCGAGGACTGGTCCGTCAACGACGGCGTTGTCTCCGTCCCCGTGCTGTTCGTCGAGGCCCTCAATGACCCAGTCGTCGGCACGCACAATTCAACCATGTGCGACCCCATGAAGAGTTATTGCAGGAGGTTGACCACGGTGAGCATCGGTGCCGGTCATTGGGTGGCTTTGGAGGCGCCGCAGGAGACAAACGCAGCAATTCTGAGGTGGATCGCCCGCGAGCTGCCCGAAGCGAGGGCGTGGCCTTGGGGCAAGAAGAATCCGGTGAAGAAGAATGAATAGATTGGAGCAATCAAGCGCAAGGCGTACCTCTGTGCACGCAACGCACATTTGGAACTACAGTCATGGCAAGGAAAAGTAGGAGCTATAGGCAATATCCTTCTATCAGCCCGTACCAACGTCACACAGTCATGCCACTATATTGCCGTAGAAAGATCATCATGGTGTCGACTTTGGCTTGATTCATGGTTAGGCTCACGTCCACCCACTCACGCTCAATCCATCGAACTATGCCGGATGCCCACCAGTTTATTGCCCGACCTCCACGTTCCCTTCGCCCTGGTCAGGTCGCCAGACATGGTAATCCGCCTCCAACGGTCCTCTTCCTTGACCTCCACAATGCCGCTCTTCGTACCGTTGAACACCATGAGCCTTTTCTTGGAGCTGTACGTCTCCCAAGGTTGCGATCCGTGTGTAAAATCGAGGACCGCCGCAGAAAGCCTATTCGCTGTTTCTCTGGCCTCCGGATCGGCATTGGGTCCAGCAACGGCTGGTAGTCGGCAGAAGAACGAGTTGTCCAGCACATGATATGCATATCCTTTGAGTGGGCTTTGGCTGAAGGTGTCAGTCTGTTCGAATCTGTAGAGACTGATTGGTGAGGATTCCGAGGGGTTTTCTGCAATGATGAAGGGCAATCCAGAGAAGATGCTGTCGGTAATCATAGCAATGAACCCCTCGAGGCATTTCTCGGCTGGCGCCATCGGAGAGATGCCATAAGCATCCATGAGTTCTTGCGCCAATCCGGCAGTTGCGAAAGCAGACTTCACGCGGTCCACAAATTGCTGGGACGACCAAGTTCGCCATTGAATAGCCCCGAACAGTGCTGCTTCGTGCTTGGTGGATCCCGCAACGACGCCCTTAACCCACGGCGCGAAGGGCGCGGGGCCTGCAATCGGCCTGTTGCCATCTTGATACACAAACCATTTATCGTCCCAGAGTGGTGTAGCGAAACGCGAGAGCATCAGGCGTACTATTTCCATCGAGTCCAAGGCACGTAGGGCTGTGAGCTTCTCCTCCGCAGATGCATCAGGAGAAATCCCCGTACTGGCAACAAGTTCATCAAAAGTGGCTTGGGCCTCTTCTGGTTGTGGAAAATCTAGGTTCGGGCTCGACAAGATAATGCCTCTCTGACACACCGGTACGTCTGATCGCAGGTGAGCGAGGACCGACCACCCACCTGCGGATTCACCTGCAATGCATATGTTAGAGGGGTCTCCGCCGAAGTAGTCAATGTGCTTTTGTATCCACAGAAGAGCGACTCGTTGATCATGCATTGCCATGTTAGCATAGGGAATTTCGCCGCTCGCAGTCGCTTCTGCCCTCAACTCCTTGGAAGCGAGGAATCCAAAGAATCCCAATCGGTAATTCATTGCCACGAAGATGATGGGCTCTCCGCTCTCCAAAGCATGCTCGACAAGGTAGTTTCCGTCGAATTCGGAGTTGCCGTCTCCAAACACAAATCCTCCTCCATGGATCCAAACCAATACCGGCAACGGACCATGGTTACCCTTGGGAACATAGATATTGAGCCTCAAGCATCCGAATTCGTCCACGGGGTACTCAGAACTGCGTCGCACACCCTCATATAGGTGGGCCGTCTCCGGTCGGTTTACCGTGATCTGGGGACATCTGGGTCCATACTGAGTAGCATCGAGGACTCCACTCCGTTCTGAGAGATCCACGAGCTTGGACTGGCGAAACCTTGCCGGAATGGTCGCATACTGGATACCAAGATAATTTGCAACTTTTTGGGTTTTGTTGATCAGCCCCTGGACCTGCAAGTTGCCTATCTGGACTGAGACATCCCGGCCCTGCTGGGATTGACTGGACATTTTGCAAACGAGCCTGGCGACAATTGTGGTGATCAAGTACTGCTCAATTAGGGATTCCTGCCAGGAAACAGCGCCCAGAATCAACACACTGCCGTGACTTCTTGTGTAGACAAAAAGGACACATCTTTGTCGGGTCCCAGGGGTGTACTTTTACTGTCGTCCTGCATTGATCCACATCTCAAACCCCACCTACAATACTCGGTACATAGTGAGTTCGGCAGGTGGGAAGGTGACGGAGCTCCGCAGCTTGGGCGCAGCATTGTTCCTAGGGATGTCGTCCGTCAGCTGCAACTTTGGAGGACTCGGACGGCATCGTGGAGAATGGGATCGACTTCACTACATTCAGAGGAGAGTGAAAAGAGAAGGTCATTAGCAATCTGACGAGCTGGCGCATAGATGGCAGAGACAGCCAGACAAGGCGCAGACGAAGATGAACCTGCCACTGCGTTCCAAATGTCAATGCTTCTCTGTACTCATTACGGTGGATTAGTCAGACTGCGCTGCCTGATTTCGAGCACCTCCACAGTCGCCCTCACCAACCAGTCGCCGGTCGATCGCTCTTTTCCCACTTCAAATACTCCTTTTCCGCATCAGTAACAAGCAAGGTGGGTCAGCTACATCTATGACATTCATGTTTCGGTAGATCCAAGTGCAAGAGAGCTTTGCAGGAATGAGCTCTTACAGTCATCTGTCCCTAAATTCCGAATCCACAAACACAGTCCTCTTCCTATCCCTGGAATGAACGGCCGAATGCATGCCGGCCGGGGAGATGTTGAACCTCACTCCGTCGAAATACGAAGCAGATGCCAATGAAGTGCGCTCCAGGCAAGTCGCCGAAATCTGCCAAAACTCTCAATATTTCAGCTCCCAGGTGAAAGTGGCTGCATATACGGGGTGAGGCTGGACAGCGGCACCGTTTCTCATTGGCCGTGGCGAACTCATTTGCACAGACTGGCAATGGGTGTCCAAGGGCTCGTGTTGGGCTGGAAAAAGGCATGTGGCCTGCAGAAGAGTGACTCAACGGCAACTTTCCACACCAGGCAAGTCGTGATCTGTCCAACGTCCGTATGGTTGCGGAATGGCCTCGTTACAGCAACCATTGTGGATGAGCTTCTAGGGGTTTAACCGCTCGGGTTGTTCATTTCTCCAAAGCGAAGGGGTTGGTCAAGGCGGCAGAATTCCTATGGCTCTTCAGCAAGGCGCAGTCTGGCATTTGACTTTATTTGGCCCGTCGCTTTCTGACGGCGTGCAGTCAACAATTGGCGCCTAGAGCCAGATGGAAGTGTGTGTCATCTGGGATATATCTAGACAGAGGTCTGCTCTTCTATATGCGTTACAAAGCCTACTTACGATTCCATGTCTTAGGATAGGGACGTGTCCCGACACAGAGACTTGAAGCAGAACAATCCCAGTCCAGCGCGCTCCCGGGATCGACTGAGATGTCAAGCACACTAAATACCTCCCAGGCTATCTTACACGGTTTTCTCAATCAAACGCACACGTCAGACCTACATGCAAAATGGATCAATCACCCAACCCCGTGGCCTTGGGTACTGGCGAGCGTCACGCTCTCTATCATACTAGGTTTCCTGGGAGTTCAAGCATCATACAAGTCGTGGGAGCCAAAGGTCCGACCATTCAGCAACAGTCACATCGCGATCCCTCTTTACCCGCCCACAGGCCCGAAAGGTTATCAGCTGCTACACCAGCGAGGTCTGAGCTCCAGCAGTAGCACCACTATCTCGTCGTTGGATGAGCGCAACAAGTATGGCGGCCTCGGCCGCTGCGCCTTGATCACTAGCATCATCGGGTTAGGGTGGTCGACTATACGTGCGGGCGCCTTACTCGCGGTTCTAATCCGAATCACAGTCGGGGAGAAGGGCCATACCTACCCTGGCATCATCAGCATTGTGATCATGTTTACGTCCGTGCAAACATACCTAGGCACCCGCGCCATGCCCCGGATCTTGTACCTGCTCATTCTCGTGGATCTCTGCGCTATTTATGCCAGCCTTATCCTTGGACTGCTTTTGTTCCTACACGACAGAGACACTTCCTACCAGGAATTTGCCATCTCTGGCGGATATTGCCCATGTATGCTGGGCTACAAGACAGGGCACAATATGAAGTCGTGCTCCGCGTTTGCACAGTCTCTACCTAATGTAGTCGGCTGCAACTCGAAATACCTGTGGGTGAACAACACCATTCCTGGGTCAGACGGGACGGAGACAATGCCGTATCCGAAGTCATGTTTGCTCTCCAGCGACTCGGCAGAGGATAAGGACGTCGACCCGAACATGATGACCTATATGGTCCTCGCAGAGATCATTGTTGGCAGCGTTGGCCTGCTTTACGGTCTCATCGTCCTCCTCTTCTCCTCACGCTGGATCCCGGAAGTTCTCAGACACCCATCCGAGCTCCTACAGGCCTTGACGATGAACCGGCCGACGAGCCACAAACACGACCTGAGGTATGATAGCATCACCGGCGCCGAAACGGTCAGAAGCCACAAAATGCCTGGTCGGGCAATCGGCATGACGGTCCTTGCATTCATCGCGCTGCTCATGTTCGCGGCGGTGACCATCGTGGTTCACGTCCTCGACGAGACCCGGCCCATAAGGATGTTCTACATGGATTCCTCTGGCCCGCTGGCCAACGCACTAGGCGATGGAACCGCCACCGCCGATGGAGGGACAAGTTGGAGCGACTGCTTCGTCGTGGACACGCCCGTCTCAGCCGACGGGGAATTTCATGTGTGGTGGGCCGTGAAGCAGAGTCGGATATTGCGAACACTTGCTTTGGCTTGACGTGCCTTGTATTCATTCGGTGTTCAGGATGATGGAACTTACATTCTAAAATCTGTATGTTTCCACCGTTGCTATATAGACAGGTAGGTATACATGTAGCTTAGTGAGTAGACACACAACTTGCATACAAAGGGGAGACTCGATGTCTGTCTATATTTACCAGCACCGACACGTTACCCGTACACATAACTCTACCGGGTACATATTATACATTTTTAGTACAACTTAGCACTTCACCTGTCCGGGACCATCTCAGGATTTTCATCTGAATTTCCCGCTCTTTCTCGCCGCCGTCTTCATGCCCCTGGGCGCAAACTTGGAATATCGCCGGACTGATCTCCCTCCTTTTGTCGGGACGCCTGCCTCTCCTCCTGCTGTGAGTTGCTCGTCCCATTCTCGTAGGGTCTGGAGTTCTTCGGCGGTAAGGTCTCCCTGCTCGTCTTGGTCTGCTGGTGCGAAGGACTGTGATTGCTTGGATAAAGGATGTGAGGTCGAGGTTGCTGTCCGGGTTTTCGTCGTTGGCGGGAAAAGAGGCGGGTTCAGGGCATCGTGGTCGACATTGTCAAAAGTGAAGCTCTCAACACCGTTGGAGGATTTTTCACGTCTGATCCTGCCCGGCCGGGATGCCTTTTCTGCTGCACTCCCACTGTGGAATTCATCGTCGACTTCACTGGGGATTCTCCCCTCTCGGAAAGCCCGTTCCATTTGTTTTTGGTCTTCTATTTCCTCCAACTGCTCCTCATGCATCTTTTCCATCAACTCTTCTGCCTGCTGCCTCAACCGCTCCTTGCGTCCTCTCGCCTTCTTTGCCTCTTTCGTGTCTTCGCCACCAAGCCTCAAGGTCCTCGGTATGCGCGTTTTGGCACCCAAAGCCCACAGGTCGCCCCATTGGCTCTTCCGCGCATCACGATAGGCTTGCTTTGAGAAAGATTTGGGAACAGTCCAGCGCTCAATTTTTCCTGAGGGTGTGCAGACGTCGAGAAGTACATGGCCGCGACGTTTCATCGGTTGGAAAACCAGGCGTGGAAGGTTGTGTGTGGAGGGCAAAGTCGAAGGAACTTTGTCCGCGTCTGCGAATATTGAGGGAGCATCAGTGAGATTACTGGTTGGATGCAACTCCTCAAAGCCATTCTGAGAGAGTTGAGTCCAGTTCTGATAATCTTCTGCCGCAAGCTGCGGATCTGGATGGCGAGGGGCAGCAAGAGAATCTTCCAGCCCCTGCCAGGATTGAACTTGACGCTGTCGCAGGTCTTCCCCTTTCATCACTGAAATGTACGAGAAATCCACGTCGTCATGGTTGCGATCTTTTGCTCCAAGAACTCGCTGCAGATAGCTAGGTCGTATGTACCGTTGTTGGAAACTGCAAAAGTCCTTCCGGCCCTTTGAAAGACCAGGGATATTGTACATTGGGCATTTTTCATGATTCGTACACGGCGCGACAATCATACCAGTTTCTCGTGTGTGGAGATCTTCTGCAGCATTGTGCAACTTGCTGTATGCCGTCACTCGCCCTTCTGGGACAGCAATGTACCTCTCGAGAAGCAGTTCTCTCGCACCGGCGATTGCTTCAAACCCTCGGGGTATACCCTTTTCGATTAAAATCAGTACGCCCCCTTCGGGGCTGAGCATAGACCAAAGGTTTTGCACGTGTTGCTTTTTCATGTAATCTTCTTGCAATCCAAAGAGTGTATGGGGTGCAATGATTACGTCAAATTGCTTTCGCTGTTGCGCAGGTCGATCGTCTTCTAGGGTCGGCGTATCACGAGTGTGTACATAATCGGGTAAACGTGGGATGAAAGTTGTGTTCTCCAGAAGCGCGGCCGCCCGATGTCTCAGTGTATCTGAACCAGTGAGGACGACAGATTTCGTCGGGGGAGGTGGAGGAACGGGGTCGCGGTCAGACGAGTGCAACGAATCCCAATGGGCCTTGACGATTTCGCGCCAGGCGAGAATACCAGCACCTCCGGCACCCGCATCAAGTACTCGTGGTCCACCTTCTTTCGCAAACAGATTGTTCAACCAAGTCGTGCCTAGTCGCTTGCGTGTTTCAACCAGAACAGCCATGATGGCAGCGTACGTGGGTGGCATAATGGTGGTGATGAATGCATTCGCTTCCATCTCGCCCATCAGATGTTGAGAAGCATCAAGAGGGATGGGTAACTGCTGTCTCGATCGTCCTGATCTGGGTGTCAATGGCGAATCAGGAAGGCCAGGTCCTCCAAAGGTCTTTTCGCACATCTCTTTCAGATGCTTGTTGGAGTAGCCGCTCATGATTTTCTGCACGGGTTGCACAAAGTCTTCTTGCGAAAGGAGAACGCTGCTAGGTGTAGTTGCGAACTTTCCCAGCCGAGTGAACGGATGTTGTCGTATACTCTGATCTTTCTCATCCTCCTCGATTTCCTCCTGGTGGTCCTCCTCCCGTGCAGAACCTTGGACAATCTCGCCATTGAGTAACCGAGCTATCTGTGCTGCTCTTTCTTCAGCGGACGCCGAAAGAGCTGGATTGTGCTCGCCGGTCAGACCAAGATCAATGCCACCTTGCGCAGGCTTTAGGACGTTGCCGGCGGACTCGTCTTCTTGGATGACTTCCACTCGTGCAAAAGCAGCTGGCTCTGGATGGTAATCGATAGGCTCGCCGTCTTGGTCCAGGAGCTGGTTTCGAATTTCGGTGACGGTGCTTGCTTCCTCATCGAGGAACTCTTCATAAGATATTGAGATAGGATTTCCGTAAAGTCGTTTGTACATCTTCAACTCCTCGGGGCCCAGCGCCACAGAAGGGAGCCTGTCCCCGTATAACTGCCTCGCTTCTCGTGCAACCTCTTCAGCGGACGCACCAGAGGCTCGCAAGGCAGCAAGCACATCACTTGTGCCGTCAACCACATCTGAACCATCGTCCAGGTCTATTTGCTTGTCTGGAAATATATCTCTTATAGAAGTACCGCCTGCTCGATCTTCGTCAATTGCTTCATTTATGGGCCGCCCCAGGGCCTTTTCCAACTCTTGCAACACTTCCAGTTGTTCCGGGTCGAGGTCATTTGTGGAGAGGTGTTCATTCTCTAATTTGGTCTGTCGCAGATCAGAGTCAGGAGGAGTATGGTGTTGCAGGAGCGTGGTTTTGCTGGACAAAGATCGGAGATGTTGTCGCGGTGCAAATGTCCTTCGCCATCGCAGGGATAATGGCGTTGTTCGATTCTTCAGGGTGACAGCCGGTCCACAGAATCCATTCTCGAACAAGACCTGGAAATCCTGGCGGCAGCCATGGCACAGGCCTGAAGCCCTTGCCCGACTCAGCATTGTTCCTGGGTGTACAGTCTGGCTCTTGATGACTATACGAAGTACGCATCTAGTTGAGATGGCATTGCAGCGGGAAAAAAGATTCCAGTAACCCAAATTCCTTGGCGCCAGACCCCAAACTCCAACTTCCTTCCAATCATGCGTCTCTCAAAGCGGACTTTTCAACTGGTGTAGTTTCATAGGTACAGGAAGCCAACTCCGCATCCACTTGTTGGGTTAACAAGAGCACTGTGGAGCTACTATTGAGGACCACCGACCTTGTTGTATACACCGCCTTCCTGGAACTCCTTCCCATGGCGACGGGCTATCATATCTGAGGCTTTGGATTTGATCCAGTCAGCCTCAAGTCGACTGAATATCTATATGGCCGACCTAGACATCTGCTGGTGGCTGCGGTGAATGGCAGCTCGACGCTTTTGCTTGACTGTTACTGAAAACATATCCCCCTCTAACATAATGGTCCTCCTTGATGTGTTGGGCCTGCCTCATCATGTCCCCTCCAATCCAAGACTCAATCCCCCACACTCACTCCATCTGCAGAATCGTTTAGCCCACGGGACTCCATGGCATGGGAATCAAGATTTTGCTCTTCATGGTCTGAATGAGTGGAACTGTCTTGTGCACAGTGTCACCCCATCCTTCGATGCCCCACGACATTTCGCGTCGCAGCTTTCGTTCCTCCAGATCGGCAAATTGCCATAGATGATGAACGGTATTCAGATCTCCAATCTGCACGAACCAAGCACCCACACCTTCCATGACTTCTCGGCGTGCTTTGAGTCCTTTCCGCCAATGTGTTTCCCACTCCAAAAGGTTTCCAGGGTGCAGGGTATAGGATCGTAGTTCAAACACGCCGCCGAGTTTTCGAGGGGGAGTAGTTGGCCAAAATGAAAATTCCTGCATTAGCGAGATTTTCTTGGATGTGATCAGAGTCTGCAATTTCTTCTCGAAGGCGGGGAACTCGGGGTGGTGCGCGATGCTGTGCAGCGAGGCATGGTATCCCGTGTAGCGCTGATATTCCCAAATGTGAACTACAAGCACCATGTTAGAAAAAACACTTTGAAGGTGAATGCAGTATACCAAAAGTTTCACAATCCCCCACTTCTGTTCTCCAACTTCCCACCAAATGGACCTTATTCTCCGGGTCGTTGGCCATCCTCGGATACCAATTACCCACCAATTCAACGTAGTCGTCGACCTTGTCGGGTTTGACATCGTGAAAGACGATCGAATGGACGTATTTGCCCCTAGCCAACACCTGGGAGAACGATCTTTCCATCTCTTTGTCTAGATTTTGGCCTTCGGGGGTGCCATAGATGAGGCTCGAGAGAGTGCCGGTTCGCTTGGTGGTGGTATCGGTTTCGGCTTGTCTTGCTTCTTCTGTAGGGGGTGCGGTAGAGAGTGAGCCCAAACCCAGGGTTTCAGATACGCGGGATGCAGCAGTAGTAAGGCTGGGGGATCTATCAGAAGAAGACGAAGAAGCATCAAGGAACTGACTGTCAGCTTGTTCTTTTCTCTTCCGGGCAGCCTCGAGCCCATCTCGAAATTCCTTCTGCTTGACGTTGAAGGCATCTGCACCATCCGAGGTCAGGTCGCTCAAGGCAGGGCTGCGAGGAGGGTCTCGTAACAGGGACGTCGTCGTAAAGGTGCGAAAGAGCGAGGGAGTTTGGGCCGAAGTAGAGAGGGGTAGTAGCCGGCGGGCGAGCATTGTTGCCAAAATTCAGAGTCCCTGAGCTCGAATAGCAAGGGAATAAGGTCGCAGCTGAGGCTGACTATAAGCAATGCCTGTCAGAGGATTGTTTTGGTCGATATCACAGGGCTTGCTGAGTTTTGACGAGGTCCAGCAATGAACAACGACTCGAGGCAACACGCGAGCAGAGGAGCTACGAGGTTATTGTGCCGGAGAAAAGCCCCAGTGGTCGAGGCAGCGTGGGAGAGGTTGCTGATTGTTTAGGCGTGGAAGACTGGGGTTCGAGTGGCTCTGAGCAGAACGCGGGGAAGATGGTCGAGGTGTGATGATGGTGTAGAGTGTGGCAGGCGTGTGGCAGCTGATGCGTGTTGATTGGAAGTAGGAAGCTGGTTAACCCTGCAGAAGCAAGCAATGAGCCAGGACAAACAGGGAGGAAGAAACATCCATCGACGTCACTACTTGGAGCTCTCACTGGTGGGTGACTGGTGTCACTGCCCGGGGCCAGTTGTGCATTTTAGGCTACCCTACTCCTTCTTGGTGGGAAAGCTTCCACTAATAGGTGGGCAAGTTCGGCGCTGCGGGGAGAAATGCCTTGTGCCACCTGCCCAATGGTCCAGCAAAAGGCATGTGTGACAATTTGACTTTTGACGGCCTCCATCATCCCACCTCATTTTTGTCGCAAGTCGATTCGAGAGATCTACGCGAACATCCCTTCCTACCTGGAACGTCAGATACAGACCTCGAGCATATCTTCACGGGTCGATCCCTCAATCTCTAACTACTCGTGATTGAAACTGTTCAGCAAAGCAGCCGAAGAAGACATGGCTGACGCCCACAACCCGCCCCTCAACTATGAAGCCTCCAACACCACCACCAACCCAGTCGTCTCCACGACCTTACCCCCGGAAGTGTCGCAATGCCTCAAGAACGCCCGTTTCCTCCATCTTGCAACAATTGGCGCGAGCCAGTCCGGCTCGCCAACACCCCATGTGTCCCTGATGAACTACACTTTCCTGCCTTCATACGACCACCACGGCCCCGTCATTATCATGACCACAAATGCAAAGTCCATGAAAACACAGAATCTGATGCACAATCCAAAAGTATCCATCCTGGTGCACGACTGGGTATCCCACAGACCGCCGACAGCCACTTCTGTAGGTGGTGAACAACGAGCCGGCTCCCCGCCCGCTGCCGCCGCTCGCTCGTCTCTTGCCGCTCTCCTCCTGAATCTGAACACGTCTGCCCTCAGCTCAATATCAACCACGATAGCAGGAGAAGCTAGATTCCTGGAACAAGGCAGTGAAGAGGAAAAGTGGTGCAAAGAGGCACATCTGGCGAATAACACGTTCGGAGGTCAAGTCACGCAAGAGGCAGGGTTTTTTGGTGGACAACCAGAAAATGTCGATGCGGAGAACAGTAGCTGCTATATTGAAGGAGACGATGTGAGGGTAGTCATTGTTCCCGTGCGGGAAGGGAGGTTAGCGGACTGGAAGGGAGGTGTCAAAGACTGGGTTTTGGTCGATGAAGATGCTCCGCCAAGTATTGCTGGGGACTCTGCCACAGGAGAGAGAGGCAGGAGTAATGGTCAACCATTGGTTAACGGGATCAGGGATTGACCGATCTATCAAAACTTTTTTGTGCTGAGGATCAGATTTCGAACTGCGGCAGGATGCCTCGTCGGTTGACCGAAACGCTGTACAGAGCGCGCGATTGAGCCGAGACAGATTCTCCGTCCCAATGGGTCCCGCTACAGATCAAACCATCTCGCCATCGTCTCATCGCAATGTCCAAAACTCTAGGACTCAACCAACATTAAAACGCCAGATCGTAATGCCTCCGGGCTTTCCAAAAAGGTTCAACCAAAAATACTGCAACGCTAAGAACCGACAAATCTTTCTCTTGCTTCAAAACAGGCGGCGAAAGGCGCGAGGAGGCAGAGCAACGGGTATGTACACAAGATAGTAACTCCTTGAGAAGGGAGGAAGGGGAAGTGCCCGCTGTGATGGGCAAACTCGAGGTAGCAGGGGGAAAGCCTGGGCGAAACTTCAAGGTGGAAAAGTTGACAGTGGTTTTGAATCTGAACTTCATCACATCACCGAACATTTTGAGTCGTCTTTCGATCGAGCCGGCTTGACTTGTAATGCCACTCGTGCGGCTTCCGTAAAGGCCTCGTTTACGCCTCGGTTTCGCATAGCTGAGCATTCTGTCAAAACAAATCTATTAGATTTCCACATTGTCATAAAGCGTGATTTCTGGCGTTACCGAGATATCTCAGCGCCCCGATGCGTCGCGCAACTTCTAACCCCTCGTTATATTGAATCATAGGTCTCGGGGGAGCCCCATGCTCCTCGTCATCGTCTTTTTCGTGCTCTTCCCGTAAATCGCACTTTAGAGCGCATAGGACAATCTTGACCCCGGGACAATGTTCATTTATTTCGGCAATCCATTTTGTGGACACGTTTTCGAGAGAACCATGGTTGTCGACCTGCGAACCGAGATTGCCGTTATCAGCATTGCTCAACGCTCAGAAGGAGGCGATAAGTGTTGGATGGGCACGCCATACACTAAAGCACAACATGATGGCCTGAGTATCATCGTACGAAAGAGATCGCAATCGGTCGAACTCCTCCTGCCCTGCCGTATCCCATAGCGACAATTCCATATGAATACCGTCGACGAAGATATCGTGGACATAGTTCTCGAAGACCGTGGGTTCGTAGACAGTCTGGGAAAGCGACAACGTCAGTATCTACCTCGGAGCAGGCCAGGCTTGGTTCAGCTGCCATCGGAAACAGAAACAGGCACAGAGGACGAACCGGGAAGAAGCCGCGAGTGAACACGTTCAAAAGACTGGTCTTTCCGCAGGCACCGTCGCCCAGCAGGACGAGTTTGCGCTGCACCACCTTCTTCCCACCGCAAAAGGGCATTCTGATCTTGTTTGACGTTGAACGATCGTAGGGCAACAGGCGCGGCTGATTGAGAGGATCGCGCGCGATCGGAGGTTCGCTATTTCTCCAATATACGAAATGAGCGTTGCAGAGATTGCATATATGACAGACTGGGGATGTAGGGCAGAACTCCGCAGGCAGGGAGGTCTGATAGAGGCGGGGACGGCGGCGGAGGTCGGATAAGGATACTATGGATAGGAGGAGTAGGTTATGGAGAGGACGAAGAAGACGTTGAGGAGATCTGCGAAGCAGAAGTTGCAGTAGAGATTGTCGAGATGTCAATCAGATCCAACAAAGAAGGGAAGAAGGGTCCAACGGAACCGTTGATGCAACTGCGGTCGGCAGCTGCGGGTGATGTGGATGAAGATAATGGGCATGCCAACCACTACCATACAGCTGAACACTTGGTGGGTGGACACTGGGGGCGAGCAACATCAGGGCTGCAGGCATGCAGGGCAGCACATGCCTGTGGCGATGCTTCTCCAGCCTGAAAGTCGGACCGGGGGCACTAATTCTTTTGCCCAATGCTAGGTTCTTCCGGGGGGCTAGTGAGGCTGGTGAGACCTATCAATGGCCGCTTCCCGTAGGTGGTGGGGTCTCGTGCACGCATGTGGTTTGACCTTTTCCCGCTTGAAGGCAACAAACTTGGAAATCTACCAAAGCTCAATTCAGCCACCTGGGAATCTGACAATGTTCTCGGTACTCCAGTCGACTTCCCCGCGATTATTTTTTTGTTCCCTTGAACACCGACAGTTTACCTATTGTTTGTTCATGACCGCCGAATCATCCCACATGTACCTGTTGTCTTCCGCTACCTCTCGCGTCGTGCCTCGACGAACCCTCTCCACCGAACGCTGTGAACCGCAGTCTGGTCTACCGTGCGAGCGCAGACGGCCATTCTCCTTCAGAAGCCAACCGAGACCTTGCCCCGCATCGCCAAAAATAAAATCGATCGGCCGATGTGCGGCGCTGACTGCTGTCACCAACTGTAGCAATCCTTGCTGACCAGATTGCTCTAATGAACGAGTAGCATGAGGCCTGGGGAACTCCATACGGTGCTTAGTACTTGACAGCCCGATGAATCCTGCGACGAACGGACAAGGCTGAGGCTACCAGTAAGCCCTATCCCGAGCCTCGGGCCCGATTACCCGACTGTGGATTTTATCGGGCCAGCCCAGCTCCAGGCCGGGAATAGAGTGGTCGGGGTGGTCAAAATGTCGAAAAGGGCTACAGCTAGCCTTGCCAGTCGTCAGACTTTGCTACAACTTCGCTTCGGTAGAGAAAAGAAATGGAGGCAGAAGCGACAGCAATTTCGCCTGGGCTTGAGATGTTGGAGTGAGATATCTCGGCATTTGACGTTGCCTTGGGGCTTTTATTTGTGCTGTGGGGCAAATTGCACGATTTTGATCGAGGACGAAAATCAGCCAATTCTTGTTCGGCTCTCTATTCTTCATCTCGTTCAATTTAGCGAGACAGAGACTCCCGTGCAAGCTCGAGTCACGAATCTGAGGTACGAGAGTTTAAAACACATTGAATAGAGACAGCCTTGATGCGAACCAAGACGGAGCATGATCTCCGGCGAAGCTGACGTTAGAGGCACACATTCTCTTCTCCTGTGGAGGATCATATTTGAGTTCGTTGCCCTTTATTGTTTGACCGCTCTCGTTTCTCTCGTAGAGGCGCGTCGGTCAGTTGTGTTGGAGAAATAGGGACCTGTCATCTGCTGGTGGCTTCTACGATTGATTGCTGTGTCATATTTGCTTCTGCGATACCCGTATCAGTGTACAGACATCTATCGAGTGTTCGCGTGCTGTCTCTGCCTGGTAGGTGGCCACACAGGCAGCGACAAGGCTTTCCAGGTCCAGGAACATACGTACAACTGTCCCTCGTCGTCCACCACCCCACCTGTAGTCCAGTGAGAACACTCCCTCGGTCGTGTCGGAGCAAGACACACTGGAAGGAGTCTTGGAGCACCCTCGCAGATGTGACAATAACTCTGTCGCCAGGTCAAAGTAAGTGCTTGACAAGACAATAATTCGACCGATGTACATATATAGTTCCATCTATATGAAATCGACCCGCCTAAGCTGTCAATGTATATATACATTGTCGGGCATTGGTTGGTAGTTTTCTTTCATTAGACCTCGGAACTTGTAATGCCGCTGAGTCTAGGGACGGCGATATAAGAGTAAAGGGTGATTGATCGTGTTTGTTAATGATTTAACTTGTAGCTTGGTGTCGAGTCGAGGTATACTTCGTAGGCAAGTCGGTATTAATATGGACCCTTCCTAAATAGAAATATCCAGGACGGGATAATAACGCTATGGCGACCAATCAAAGGCGGAGCACCGCATTCGGAATCGGGACCCAGATCCTACGCTTGATAATCGTCGTCGCCCGAGAGTCGAAAGTCGAAATCTGAGAAATCGTGCCCTGGCACCGCTGCAATTGCTGTGGGCGGATCGGTGCCCCCGTATCTCCAGAGGCTAGACTGGGCCAATTATTGCATGCTTTGGTGATCTGCCGGGTCTCCTTGTTGCGGACTCTCTTTGGACGAGTTGAAAGAACGTGCCTTTTCCGCGAGCACCACAGCAATCTCTTGATGGCCTTGGTCCATCGCTGCGCGAGTTGCCCTTTTCAAGATGTAAGGCTCCGTCAACTCCTGCCCACCATAGTCTAGCAGGAGGTTCACCATGTCCTTGTACCCGAGGGAGGCGGCGAGGCTTAGTGGTGATTTGCCGATCGCAACATATTCAAGCTGCTTGAGAACTACCGAGATATCACTAGACTGGATGGCAGGGAACAGAGGAGTCTCTTTCGCAGCCCTGGAGGTATTGGCGATGGCATCATTGGTCAGTAACATCTCCACAGCCGTCACTCGGCGGGATTGAATTGCCATCAAGAGTGGCCGTATCCCGACATTCCTGGGTCCATGCTTGCTGTTGAAGGTTCGCAGCAGGAGACCCAATTCCTCCAGAGTCCCATGATGAGCTACTGTGCAGATAACCTCGATCAAGGCTCTGTCCGGAAAAGAATGTTCGTTCCGGTGAAGGGTCAGGAGAGCCACATGTCCGTCGTCGGTGCAGAGGCGGAAATCCCCCAAGCTGAGACTCGTTGCCTCTAGAATAGGGGGCAAATCTCGATCAATGATCAGGTCGTAGCCTGATTTTTGTGAGCGGGGATCGTTCCAGGAGTCCAGACTGCTTCTGTAAGCTCGAATGCATTCCCATCGTAAGATAGTTTCCCCGATCGAGGCTGGATATACATCCCGCTGAAGAATTGGGCCGAGATAGGCCCATTGGGTTCCACATTGATCATCTGGGTCGAAGAATTGGGAGTTTCTCAAGTGCAAGAACGTGTATGTCATTACGTAGTGGATGAGCTTTGTTTCCAACCATCGCCGACCTAGGTGGACAAGACCTGGAGTCGAGTAAAGCAACGAAGCGCAACGTAAATCCGGGAGGACACAGCCCAACTCATCGGTCGCCAGGAGGCGACTGCACATTTGATAGAGATGAAGGTGCCCTGCGCGAAAGTCTATCGGCACAGGCGAGGATCTTCCAGGGAGATGACACAAGCCGTCCTTCATTAAGTAGTCTCGGACTGTTTCGTGGATCACCTGGACCATCCATCTCGTTTCCACATCGGGGAACATGTTCTGCCTGTTAGCCAACGGGCGCTCCGAGTTGTCCCGCGCCGTGACTCTATTCCATTGTTCTCGAGAGTCGGATCGAGACCCTGAGCGCCATTCAGACACGCAGTCCTTGACTCCGAGTGACTCCTCCAAATCAGGACCTTGGGCCCCTATGGGAATGCCAGAGTCGATGACCTCGAGAAGTCCCCCAGACAGTTCAGTAACAAAGTTCTGAAAGTAGGACACCTGCTCTGACAAACTTGCAAAGTTTTCCAGTGAAGAAGGGTAGGTACTTCTCATAAACTCGATTCCAATCCGAAGCTCATCAGTATCTAGGGGTCGGGCTGCATACAATACAAGGTACATCAGGTTGGCGGTATCCTCTGCCAACTCTGGGTCAAGGGTCGAGAAGATCTCGGAATAGAGCTTGCTCAGCTCTGATGGCAGTTCATGGATGACTTTCTCAATTCGGGCAACGGGAAGACCTTTGTCGGCAAGTTTACATATTCTGTGGACGACGAGGACTGCCCAGAGGAATACACCTTTGGACTTTTCAACAATCTTTTCTTCCAAAGACCGGAATGTCTGTTGGCGTTCTGATCTGGCCATGTGATGGTGGACATATAGGGATATATCTCCAAGATTCTCCTTCTCAACTCTGATCTCAAATCCGTTGATAATGCTAATGTGAGGATAGTGTCGACTAGACCAACAGATCTTGAGATTTCGAGACCCCTTGGCGACGCTTTCGGCCGCACATCTTTCAAAGGCAGCGATGATGGTGCGAACCTCCTCTTCCTTGCACTCGTCGAGAGCATCAACAAAGATCTCAACTGCAGTTCGGGAGTTGAACTGAACCGTCTCAAAGAAGAGATCTCGCAGCTCTGCGGGGCTCCAGACAACGGGCCTGTTGCCAACTTTGGCCTTCTTCCTTCTAAAATGCGTTAGAAGCCGACTTGTCATGGAAGGAGACTCTTGCACCAGTTGATGGAGGAAAGTTTTGAATAGCCCGTGCGCATTACGTTCCTCCTCACCGCCTCGAGCATTGAAGAAGAAGGTAAGTCTTACTACTCCTCCAGGTCTAGGTGCCTCAGATGCAATGTATTTCATGAGAGTCGACTTCCCACTGCCCGGCTTGCCCTTGATCCATAAAAGGCCGTGTGATTGATCTAGGTCCTGACAGTTTACCCAAGCTTTGTAGTGAAGGTCTTCCAGTATCCAGCGACAGGTGCCGGTCTGGGCGTGCTCAATTGTAGCTTGTCGGACACCCATCTCCGAAAATGAGAGAGTCTCAAGAAATGCTTTGGCATCACCACTCAGGACGCCGGTCGTAACGTCAGGCTGGACCCAACGCTCTAGTATGCCGATAACACTTTTGAGACCCGGATGCTCAGCCGAGGCATAGCGCGCAACATCCCGGTGGTCTGCGTGAATTGATATATTGTTGAAACCAGGTATTATGGCGGACGACTGGTCGACAATCTGAATTCTCCCGACCAGAGGTAGAGTCTCGTAGAAGCACGCTATTTGTATTGGGCGATGTTGTGACCCTCTGCGTCTGACCATAGAGAGAAAGTCGTCGTGAATACGTGACAGTACCTCGGAGTTAGGTTTCAACAGTGAAAGGAGGCTTAGATCTGTCCTCTTCGCAAGACCGAGCATTGCAGCGGGCATCTTGGCCCATGAAGCGAGCCAGCTACCTCCGTGCGGTGTTCCGAGGAAGATGATACCGCAGGTGTGGTCGACTATGGCAGCTAGATGGGCGTCTCCGCTAGCCTCAGAGATACGAAGGGCATCTTTACACAGGATACCACCGAGGCTGTGAGCCACGAAGATGAGAGGTCTGGTAGCCGAGCCATCGCCGTGTCTCTCGTTGGCGAGAGCATTCAGAAGGTCGCTTGCGTGGTGTGAAATATCAATTTGTGCGACTGGTCCATGATTCCGGGCTACATAGGCGTCATAACCAAACGTCAAAACTCTCACATCAGGCAAGAAGGTCGGGAGGAGGTCAGATGGCCAGCACAACCCAGTGGCTGGGCTCGTCCATGTACGCTCTCGATCGCCCGTCAGGCCGTGGACGAAAACAACATCGAGCCCTGCGTCTGGCGGATCAAAAAGGATCTTGATTCCAGAAGGAAAGCTCTCGATGTCGGGGCTAGCATGTGTTGCTTGTGCTGTCTTCTGACGCCAAAGGTTGGGTTTGAAGTGTGAGAAGCGGGACATAGTCGTGGGCTGGTCGCGGAGAGACGGACCTGCATGGTCTACATGAGCTCATATCTCTACCTGGAAAGAGAAAGTATGAGGTGACCTGGCTATCTTGTCTTGAGGGATTGTGCCCGGGTTGAAGAAAAGACGGGGAGAGGTGGCGCAGCTGCGGTCAAAGGCTCAAAGGCTCAGAGGCTGAGATGCAGCCTTGGGCCTCATGTGGCATAGTGGCTGCCTCGCCTCTGATTGGTATGGCGTTGACAAGGCTTTCAATCCCACCTGGATGTGAGACGCTGCAATACGCCTTGACAGTAGGTCGGAAAACACCAAGCTTCTGCTGATTCACACAGTTTATCCTCCAGATTGCCCCAACACCTCTGGTGGAGCTTATGTCCACTGATCTATCCCCTTGAGGCACAGCCTCGTCACATGACATGCGATCCAACGTTCTTCAGGGATAATCATCGTGCAGAGACTGGTGCCAGAGAAGAGTGTTCTGTAGCCCGGAAAATGCAGGTAAAACCATCGTTTCAGAAGGGGTCAAGGGTTGTAATCATGGGACAACTAAACTTACCTGATCGGTGAGGAAGAAGGCGCCGCAGCTACCCGGACGAGACGGGGAGATACTTATACAGACGCTTAGACCGCAATATCAGTGAGTGAGATGGGCCGCCCAGCACTCTTTTAGTGGCCCTACGCATCCGAAGCGTCACGGTAGCGATTCAAGTCTGCAATGTCCACCGCATCATCGTAGCCCAAGCAACGCCCTCACCATGGACCAAGCCACGCGAACCGATTTATCGGAAAGCAGATCACCTTTCGCTCGGGCACAGGAACGGAAGAATCAAACAGGACACATGGCATGTCTTTCTTGGATCAAATCACAGAAGCTCTGAAGTATTGTTTTGATTTCCTCATCTAGACCATTTCGCCGGGTCCTAGCGTCTCGAGAGGGAGAGGCGCAACAGGCTCTTCGGCACTCCCATTGTGCGAAAGACGACTCGTATCCGCCGAGATCATGCGAACGGAACCCATTTTGCAAGATCATGACGCCTCTTATTTTCGTCCATCATGCATGTTGCGTTTGTTTGATAGAACCATCTTTCCACGCTTCAACGGCGCTGCTCCCCTGGCATCACCATCGTCCCCTCAATACCAATCCACAGTCACGAGCATGCTATCAATGGAATGCAGTGTGTGACAAAATTCGGTGTCTACTCTTCGATAATGTTGCCCCGTTCGCTCACGTACAGCCCATCCAAGAACTTCCGGATATCCTTGTTCCTCACTCTGCAGGCTTGTTGGATGTCGGCGGCGGATTGTGACACGTTCTCGAGGTTGTTGCCGGTGATTTCGATCTGATCCTTGACACCCTTCGATGCTTCCACTGCGACACCGTCGTGCATGGTAACGTGTCGGACGATCTTCTCTCCCAAGAAGTTTCTGTCACAGAGGAAATAACAATTAGTATCTGCCTTGGTATGCTTGTTTTCTTGTGTCTAGATGTCTGTAAATTTTTTTCCCTTTTGGTTTTCCGTCCTCTTGCTTCCAAACAACTTTCAAGGTAGGCGTGCGTGCGCGAAGAAGGATTAGTGGAAGATCGCCTGCTCTTACCTGATTTCCAAGTGATACAAGCCCTCGGGATTCTTCTCAATGTTGACGTTGATGGGAAAGTGAGCATAGACGTATCGCATCTTGTATTTGTAGCCCTTGGTCACACCGGTCACCAAGTTCTCGATAATAGACTTGACCGTCCGCAGGGCGGCGACGTTCTTTCTCTGGCCATGGTGGATTTCGATTTGAACGAGCTGTTGCCCTTGCTTGTTCTTTCCGAGTGTGAAGGTGACGGCGATGTGGGAGAGATCTTTGGTGAGTTTGCCTGTTCAAGAAGAATTTGTGTTAGTCTCTTTCTCCTTCTACTTCAGTCTTCTAGATGCAGATGCTTTGCCCAATGTTCTCTCCAGCAATTGCAAAGCTTAGGGTTGGCATGGACGTCGTCTTTCGTACCTCGGGGACCCTCGACCGTGACGATTCTCGAGCGTATGTGGATGCTGACACCCTCTGGGATGACCAGCTGCTCTTGCGAGAAGATGTACTTCATCTTGGGCAGCGGTGTGGGCAACTGGTTGTAGGAGGGATTTGCGCAAAAGTCGTCTCACGATGGGAAAACCGCACTTTGAGAAATTCCCCAATTCCCAAAATCGCAGGTCAGGTGCCAAGCCCTGATGGTTTTTGTGCGCGGCTTGGCACTTTTGGAGGGGATTCCCTCAGCCTTGCGGCCCGCCACGAGGCTCACCCAAATGATGCAGTGCCCGACCAACATATCTGCGAAACAAGCTGAAGCTGTATGGAAAATTCCTGGGTATCTAAGAATGAGGCGTATATTTACACCAAGTAAATCTGGAAAAAGAAAAAGCACTTTCCTATTATCTAACTCCTGGCCTGGGTATCTTATGCTAATGCGAAAATTGTGATCATCTCTTCCAGAATTCATCCTGCTCGCCGCGTTTCTGCCAGCATTCGCGCGATTGTTGGATCGTCATCGTCGACTTGGATGCCTTGTTCACGTAGGGCGTTCCTGTATCGCTGCTTCAAGCCCTCCTCATCGTCTTGTCGGTCCGCGTCAGGAAAATCGTCTGCATCGACAAGTTCCTCGTCGTCGGCGCCGTCGGATTCCTCTTTTGTAGAATTGTCATCGGACTTCGCGTTGGAGTCCATTTTCATGTCTTTCATAACTTTCGTCAAGTCGTGTTCTCGTTTCGCAGCGCTCTCCTTCTCACGTTCTTTCCTTCTCTTCTCTAGCTCCGGGCGATAATCCCTTTCGAACTCCTTCCTCTTTTCTTCCACGGCCTCGAAAAAGTCGTCAACACCCTCTCCGGTCATGCTTGAGACTGCCACCATGTTCAGGTGAGAATAGAACTCCTCCAACATTAGACTCATGCTATTGAGAAGGCTCGCCATGTAACCGCTCCCTCCACCGAAACCCTCACCACCAAAAACACCCTTTTTCTGCTCCTCATTGAGGGCTTCTTGGAATTTGTCAAAATCTGTCATCCAGTCTTTTGCAAAATCAGCGTCCTGAACATCCGTCTTGTTGAAAACAAGAATCATTGGAAGCTTCGTTTTATATAGGATCGAGCACGCATAGAGCATGTTGGACATGAATGTCGATGTGGAGGATGTGCGTGGAGTGTCGATAATGTAGGCGATGACGGTAGGGAAGGAGGATGCAAGCGATTCAAGGAGAATGCTGCCTGAAGCGGACCATACGAAGACTTCAATCTGGCCTGGTGTATCAACCAAGAAATGTTGTGGCGGGGGGACTTTGCTATCTGGACCCGGATTTGCTCGCATTTCAAGCAGAGAGATGATTTGATCAATTTTGGTAGCAAATAGATTGAGAGATGTCAGGATGCCTCCATTCGGGCCAAGGTTGTATTGCTTCATAACTTCTTTGTAGTTGATACTATCGCGGATGTCGATGTTGGGCTGGAATGGGACGTTAACAACAGCCGGATCCAAGTTGAGCACATAGGGCTTCTTCTTATTAACATGTAGGTAATTGTTGATGCGCTGCATGAAGGTAGTTTTGCCCGATCCTGTTGAAGTGTTAGAACCTTATCTCTCAGAGATCTTTTTGTGACCATACCGGCCATGCCAATGCAAACAACGGCGACAGGAGAAGTCGCCATGTTGTCTAGCCAAGGTTGTGTTAGAGAAGAGAGAAGAGGTCTATGGGTGGGAAGAGGGAATCCGAATATGCTGATGGAATCTGAGGAACTTTGGAAAATTCCTAGGGCGCATTTGTCCCTGTTCAGAAAGAAGCTGATGCCGCCTTATGTGATGTCATTTCATACGTACTGACACTTATGGCTTCAGGGGTGCATGTCATTACAAATCTTGGCACTACTATTCCTCGTAACCTCAACAAAACTCTTCGTCGATCGCACAGTATATCCTCATTTTGCTCGCAGAGATTTTAGTATGGGCAGTGGGAGATAGCGCCCGTTATGTGAAGCTTCCGCGTGATCATGACCAGTCTCCTCCTTGTGTGCAGGAATCGTACCTTCTCTTCTCTGCCCTCACCTTCTCGGAATGCTCCGAAAAGCATTGATCTAAGGCAGGAAAAGGCCCGAACCACATCGGAGGCCGGTGTGGTCATGGCTACGGCACTATGATTGCAAAGATTGCATGCCTTTCCCTGCTCGGAAGAAGGCGTTCATGCATAATCCCGGTAGGGTGTCACCTTACGCTCTAGCATCTCGTCCCGTGCGTATCGAGGCTTCTCTGCGTATCGAGATCAGCTCGTGTGTCGACTTAGCTACAACGGGTGAGAGAAGATTGGTTCTACCCCAGACAAGCGCCAGTCTTCTCGATGATGCTAGCCAATCGCAACTCACAAAGGCCGATAACAGGAACAAACCAAGGTTGCTCGAAATCTCACCTAGCCAAGAATATGAATGACATGGGTTCGCTGCAAGACACAAAATATCCCGCTGCTTACATCCTCAGATTGCTGCTTTACAGTCACCTCACTCGCCTGATCCGGCTGATTTACCTACGCTAGTCTTTGCCAGCCAGTGCAGACTGCTCAAGAAGACGACTGCGACGTGCGTGAGAGACATCATGCACAATTTCACACGCGAGAGTGAAGTAAATCTAAGATTTGTACGGTGGCATCAGTGGGGCGAAACACTCCAATTTGGTGCAAATGCTATAATTGCCAACTTTGGTATTGGCCGAACTCAGGCCCAACACTGGTCTTGGGGCTGGAATAACGAGTATACATTACGTTCTGTCTTTCCGGGAGACGTGCTACTGGACAGGAGGGTCTGGTAGACTGAGCTCCTTGACCCTCGGCAATTAGCCGTGATGGTTTTGTACAGCGGTCCGATCACATCAATGCCCAGGGATCTATTCATGGGCGACAGAGACACCACATGATCTCAACAGCAAGACCACGACAGTGATTCTACCAGCCAGAGGTCGACTCCTGGGCAGCAGGTGCGGATCGTTTTTCGACCCCTGAAGGTTGGCCGATAAACCCTGCTTCGGCGAATGCCTTGGTCACTCTTGTTCTATCAACACTCGGTTGACTCGAGACGATGGAGACATCCGAATTCTTTGAGTCCAAGCGGTCTCCTGATCCATCTGTTTGGTCTGTTCGATGGCTCTTCGAGAGCCCTAGCTGAGGAGGGCTTCGGCGAGGTGAACATGCAGCTAGGAGATTCCGACTGCAACTCTCTGATCCGCGAATCCGTCGACATGGCCTGCGATAGGGTACCTCGCTATTCGCTCAAAATTGGAATCAAGCCGACTTCTCTCAATGGGGAAGGCGTCACAGTGCGCCTCTTGATTTGAAAAATTCGCTATCAGATCAGACCTCGGCTCCAGCAATTCCATCGAGTTTCGACGCTGATCAGGGGCTATTGTAGTACCTGAAGGTGGCATCGTGGATTCAACCCTGGGCTCCAAATATGTTTGCATTGACGGCCGCACCGCCGGTGTTCTGCCAATGGCACCTTCCCGACCGAGTCCAGTTACGTGCTCTTATCATCAGGCGGGCCGGGGGCGGATACTGGGCGGGTGTCTGGAGGCCCGCTAGTGGGACCTTGATGATATGCTTGTTTGAAGCTTAGTGGGCATTTTAGTGAATGCTAGTGATTGCTTGTATATGCTTAAATCTCTTTGGGATTAGACGGACCACGAGGCTAAATATCTTAGTGTGTTAGTAGCGTGCATAGCCACCACGTCAACCAAAAGCACCCATGAGCTTTTTACGAGCCTACGAAGACGCAGTTTGAACCACACCTGCCTCATCCGGTAAGAAATACTTGACACTCCCCTTGGACATACCCCGGTCGTGTCCACGGGCCACTCAACCTCGCTTCCAATTCAAGCTCATGGTAGCGCACCGTTATCTTCGAACAAGCACGTTGGTGGCGCCACAGCTCTCGTTTTGCAAGGATAGCTCAATCATTCCTACTCCGTAGGAGCTGTTGCTACTGATCGGCCATTCTCCTACCCAAGTATCTCAATCGCCGGCGAATAGTTTCTCTCCTTTGATAACAACCTATCATTTCGTTCGTCCGGTTGAATCTTCATGGGCCTTGACAGGGAGGAAAAGGGCTGCCGAGTGGCAATCCTACCCCAGCCCTCCAAAACATGGCAGGCCCTGTGCATATGGTGGATATTGCAGACATTTGGAAGGTTCTTCGCAGGATCGAGCATGTCTGTCGTGGGCGAGGCCACGAGGGCATCCATGGTTGTATCGACATGGCAGCTGCCACCAACGCTCCTTCAGCACGCGGATCGTGTCCTACATAACCACGCTCCGGACCATTGCGATTTTCTGACCTCCTTTCTCCTTTCATTCCTGTCCCAACTCTTCCATCCTCTTTTACGGCCTGGTTGTCGTCTGGCCATCACCGAAGATGTCGATCATACCAACCGGCCCCATGGCCATCAGTACGGGTAACAAAGAGTTGAGTGAGCTCCAGGAGCCTGATAAACTCCGTCAGCTGTCGCAGAGCGGTGCTCACCACGGCATCCGGCAGCGTCTCTGGGGTCTGCAGGCCCGGCTGGACCCTACTGTCACCTTTGAAGAATATAGCTTCTGGGCCAAGATCGAACGTGAGATGGAGGCCGTGGAATACCGGCGATATATGGCCAAGCTCAAGGGCGGGGGCATGGCGGGCTACATCAAAGCCTATTTCAGCAACAGCACCGAATTTGATGCTTCCAGCATCGAAGGCTCTCAAGAGGAAGTGACACACAGCGACAGCGCGAAGCAGGGCCATCCCGAGAAGGAGAAGGATGCCATAGTTGCCAACGACTCAGGGCTCACCCCAATTGCGCCGTCAAGCACCCACGACATGGATGCGGAGTGGCGACGAGCAGCTCGCGCGCTCCGCACCACTGGCTGGATCACCATCTTCTACCTCATCACCACCGACATCCTTGGTTGGAGTCAGACTCCTTACGTCTTCGCCAGTGTTGGCTACGGTCTCGGTGTCGGCATTTTCGTGCTGTTCGGCATCGCCGCCGCCGCCTCTGGGCTGATGATCTGGAAGGTCTTTCTGGCTCTCGACTCCTCGCGCTACCCCATGTTAAGCTTTGGCGATCCTTTCTTCCGTCTCTTCGGTCCCAAGACCCGTCACTTCATCAACGTCACTCAGGCCTTTCAGATGTGGTGTTCCGTCTGCGTGGTGCTCATGGGCAACTCACAGGTCTTGTCACAACTAGCCAAGGCGAAGGTCTGCTACATCGCCATCGTCATCATCAACATGGTCATTGGCATGGCTTCAGGCTGGCTGCGATCTTTGAAGCACCTTGGCTGGCTCTGTAATTTTGCAGTCTGGTTCAACATTGTCAGCTTCATTATCATTTGTGCAGCAGCTGCCCTCAATGGTCCAGATCCTACCGTCGCTCTCCAGACAACCCTCTTAAAAAAATTCGACCCTGTCAAAACCTTTATCGGCACGCCACCTGCCGAATACCAGCAGCAGTCAACAAATTTGTTTGCGGCGCAGTTCAACGGCATTGACACCATCGTCTATGCCTACTCCGGGGCTCTTCTCTTTGTCGCCTTCTTGTCCGAGATGCGCCATCCGATGGACTTCTGGAAGGGATGTCTCCTTGCTCAAACCTTCATCCTGGTTGTGTACGTTTTCTTCGGCGCCTTCGTTTACACCTACCTTGGTCAGTACTCCATCACTAGCATCACGCAGGTTGTAAGCCCTTATGGTCTGCAGCTGGTCAGCAACATCCTAGCTTTGGTGACTGGATTCCTCGCCATCTTCTTGTACTTCAACATTGGCATGAAGACGGTCTACCTGGAAGTCGGCCAGGAGCTCTGCGGACTGCCGCCAATCAGCACGAAGAAGGGATACTATTTCTGGCTGGCCCTTGGACCCGTATACTGGATCATCGCCTTGGTGCTTGCAGTTTCCGTTCCCAATTTCACGTCCATCACCAATCTCATTGGAGGCTTGCTCAGTCTCAACTTCACCTACAGTATCCCTGCCATCATGTACGTAGCGTGGGCCATCCAGAATGCTGCAGCACTGCCCGGCGAGGGTTTCGACCCGTACACCGGCGTTACCACTCGTCATGACGAAGGTTGGCCTCGGTATATGCGCGGACTTCGCAAGAGTTGGTGGTATTCCGTTCCATCGACCCTGTTTGCCCTGGGTGGTTTGGCCTCTTCCGGAATGGGCTCTTGGTCCGCCATTCAATCCCTCAAGGAGATCTTCGGCCCTGGTGGCACCATCCAAACATCTTGGAGCTGCACTGCTGTTGGTTAAGCTCGATGCAATCCAGCCATACTCGGACAGGTAGTGGGCTGCCTCGATTGGCGAGAAGGACGATTTTAGCGCAATCTGATCTAGCCTATACTCTCAGCTTTTTTTTAGAAGGTATATGCCGTATCGCGGACCTCCATTTGCTTTGAAATACCGGGTCCAACGTAGCAGATTGTTTCTTCGGGGCTGGAAGTGACAGTATTCAAGACACGGACAATGTTGAGATGATCAAGCCGCTTTCCTACTGTTCACATGCGGAATAGGGTCTGCTAGGTAACTTTTAGACCAGGAGGTTGATTCATCGTGCCCACCAGGGTGGCGAAGATGTACAAAGATAATGACGACGTCGACTATGAGAGCGAGAGCAGTGACCTTCTATCTCTCTGAGAGATCTTCAGGCAGCGCAACGCACAATTTGGGACGAGTTATTCGACGTCCCCAACTTGAAGGCTCCTCCTATATGCACACTAACTGGTCTTCCAGTGGAAGGCCGAGGTTGCCTAGATCGCACAATTCTGGAAAACCTTCATTGCAACATCATCGTCTTTAATCCCGGAATCCGGTATCAGTGTTCTCCAGGACCTTCTGTGTCGGCCTTATTTGCCTCCGAGTTTTCCCATCTTCAGTAGGGTGCCTTGAATGTGCACTAGATTACCCATAGGCTGATGGGAGTCAGTTGAGGCGGTGCTAGCGTAAGACCACTTAGTATAGTAGGTACCAGCGATTTATTACAACTACTCAAATGTTTCGGCAAGGCCAAAGTCGCCGGAGACAGTTCCGAATTACCGTCCTTATAGCTAGGAAATCATACCATGGTAATGGCTAGGATCGCTGAGCACCCGTGGAATTTAAATCTTGTTTCAGATCGCTCATTGACTCGTATTGTCCCTGCCAACAACCCATGATTATGGGGCGGAAGCGTAGATTTTCCACGGATGGGAAGAGTCGTTGGCGATACATGTCCTCCACGTATGACATTTTTGCGTCCTGCGACATGTGCTTGGTCTCGTTGGAGAACGGCGGTGCGCCTGTCTCGATTTCGAACACGGTACAGCCAAAAGCAAAGATATCGGTTGCCCGGCTTACAGGAGGACCCGGATACTCTGGTGGTCGACAACTGTACTCGTCATAGTTCGCCAATGCTTCTTGGTCGTCAATTTGAGAGCCACCAAAGTCAAGCCACATGGCGACATCATCTCCGGAGACAATAACATTGGCAGCGTTGAGATCGGCGTGTATGACATTGTTCTCGTGCACGTACTGCAAACCACAGGCAAGTCCTCTGACCCATTTTTCTCGCTGTTCATTTGAGATGTTGCCCTCTTTTAGTATTTCTCGCAGACATCGTCCTGCCTGCAACACAATTGTTCTGTCTTGGACATCAAGCAATTCTACTACATTTGGATGCTTGCCTAGTCGCCGCAAGACGTTGCATTCTCGGATGAAATTCTCGTCATTGCCGCTGTATATTTTTGCAGCTCGATTGCCGGTGATGACGATTCTAGCAGTTGATCCCTGAATGTGCTTCGGCATTTCCCAAGTACCACGGTTATTCAATCTGACGGCATGGATGTGATGAACGAGTGGGCCACCGCCCCGATGTAGTTAGTAAGGTAAGCTAGCCTGGCTAGCCCTATATCGATGTTAAGTGAGCTAGCCTGAGCAAAAGCGGCGCAAGGTCACGTGGGATAGGAAGGCGACAGGCGTTTGAGATTCCGACGAGGAAACAGGCCAGGTAGAGGGATATAAAGTCAACGGATCAGTGGGTAGATGCAGTCGCATGCCGGTGACCCTAGTTTGCAGGACATGTTGTAGTCGAAATAATTACGAAATCCTACTTTCCGCCGGCCGTCTCGTCATTTCTGGGTAGAGATGGTCGAATTTATCGTCAGACAACACAAGAGTTTCTCCGCAGTTTGTACTGGGTAAATTTCCCTCAACGCTCATTCCCACTACCAACCGGATATATCCTAAACACGTTTTGTCCAGATGACGCTGGAAGACTTTGAGAGGGAGCTCGCAGAGCAGAAGGAGACGGAGAAGAGGCGCGAGAGGCGCAAGGAACACGAGAAGTCGGGACACCGGCATCGACACCATCACCACCGAAGTTCTCGACATGGCGATTCACATTATGACGAAGAAGACGGACACCGGTCAAAGAGAACAAGGCATTCCAGAGAAGATGACGACGAGTCAGAAAGTAGACACAAACACAGACATCACCACCATCACCGCCGCCGCC
>WJFF01000012.1:110513-128203 GCA_011800825.1 Fonsecaea pugnacius | reverse complement strand
CCATCAAAGCACGGCTCGCTGAGCAGCTTGCCGAGCGGGACCGAAGCATCGTCGTCCTGCGAGGTCTGTTGGCTGACAAGACCAAAGCCACGACCGAAAACGCAGGGGCACCAGCAGCGCCGTCGTCACAGTCGCAGTCGCAGCCACAACAACAATCTTCAACGCCCTCTTCGCCAGCCCCCCAGAAAATTGATTACAGCGCGATGCCACTAACGAAGCTGAAGCAGCTGGAAAAGGCACGGGACGCTACGATAGCTTTCATCTTGAGGCAGCTGGATAAGCTCGAGGAAGAGGAGAAGGGTAGCAAAACGGAGATAGGGAAAGCCATGAAGCTTGAGAGGGCGGGCGGGCAATGATGTCGCTGATATCACTGATATCGTCGAGAGTGCTGGTGGTGGTGATCGAGAGACATGAAATAAGAGCCATAACGAGCCCGTCAAGTGCGTCTCAGACGGGTAAACCAACCAGCCGTGGAGAAGAAGGGGCCGTCAGAGAGCGAGCGAAAGGGATTGTTTGTTCTATGGCAGACCAACAGTGCGCAACATCAACATCAAGCGGAGACGGATACGTCCTCTTGACCACCACCATACCCGACACCACTGGCCCGGCTACTGGCAGGCGTGAGAGCATTTTTTTCCGCCTCCTCCTCCTTGAACTTTTCAACCACCATCTTCCTCGCCAGTTGTTGGTAATCTGCAAAGTCACGGTGATTGTCAGTCGATGTGTTCCAACATGCCATGCTATGTCTAGCGAAAGAAGCATGGATGGGAGCCGTGCCACGCACGTAGCAGGTGGTTGGTGTGGTCGTGCTCCAAGAGTTGTGAAGAGAGGTCATGCAAGGGAACAGCGGACTGGGAAAGACTCACGCAAGACGCCACTCTCCTTGGCCTGATTCAACACACCTTGCGAGTAAACGCCTCGCTCGAGATTACTCTGAGCGACCTCGCACAGCTCAAAGTCCTCCAACGCCACCTTCCTCACAAACTTGAAGTAGTCTTCAAACCCTTCGGTCCCGCCCTTGCCGTCGTCAAAGTAATAGTCAAACTCCATGCGCGTCTCGCCCACCTTTTCACCGGGGCAGACGCGGAAACTGCTCATGCCGCCGCCGTACAGGTTCAAGGTGCAGACGGGGAAGAAGAACAGGAACAGACCATCGTTGGGCTTCTGCGGGTCGGCAATATGCCGGCTGTACGTGTCATGGTTGTGCACCTCGTAAAAGGTGGGCGGGTATTTGACGCTGAAGCTGCGGTGCGTGTATTGGCAGTGCAAGCATTCTTGGTACCCGTCGACCATGGTTTTCCAGTTGAACCGGCCCGGGTATTTAATGGAGCGACGGTGTGGTAGGCGGCGGAAGTTGTATTTCGACAGGAGCTCGAGCAGAGATGCTGGAAACCATTGCTCGAACGGCGGCGCGGCGTGGTCGATGGTGGTGAACAGGAGACCCGTCGGAGTCAAGCGATGTGTCAAAAGGACGCCCTGGAAGATGAAGAGACAGAAAATTATGAAAATTCAAACAAGAAAAGGGACGTGGCCACGAGCATACATCGGATCTCCTCTTCACCTCAAAGTTCTCGTTTCCGTCGTGGTGGACGACGATGGATACCCCTGCGAACTCATACTCGACTTCCCGCTCCACCGCAAATCGAGGGACAGCTCCGACAAAGTACCAGGCTTTGTAAAAGATGGCTCGTTGCTCGAGCGACAAGAGATTTTGCGAAATGTACCAGGACGCGGGCAGCGTTTTTGTGGCGTCCATTGCTGGGTTCATGAAGATTGTCAAAGTTTCAAGAGTATCAACGGACGCTTCAGTAGTCGTCGTCGACGTTTGTATTTTTTACCCAGGCACGACATTATCATAAGATCCCGCCCGCATGATGCCGACCTTGAACAATGAGTTCCAAAAGAGGCATTCAAATACCGACCGAGCGATGGAGCTGTGAATCCGTGGCTTGTGGTCCACCGGCGCCCCCTATTCGCGCAAAGCTATGGGAAAAGGATGGCCGGCAAAGGAGGATCGGCATTATTCATCGCAATCCCTGGGGTGAACGATTCGCACATGTGCCAACTCCTCACTGGGTTGAGTCTGGACGTTTGGTCGTGTGGTTCGATAGATACTTCCGCAGAAGTCAAAACCTGTCAAGGGATTGATTGTTCGCGGGATCGTATTACCCAGTTGAGTTATGGCGCGGTTTTTCCCTGTGACCATCGACCATAGAGTGCGTCAGCTTTGATATCATGGCGACTAAAACTGACGAGTGAGAATATAATTAGTGTCGGATCCGAGCGTTGTAATGGGGTACAATCGACCAGTGTCAGTCAAGGTCATTGGTCGCCCTTTCGCAGTAGCTTCTCGGGCACCGCATCCTCCATTATCAATTGTTGAAAATGCTTCCCTTGGCCAAACGGGCAATCCGGGGCCATCCACGGGTCTCGTTCGTATTCATAAAATCATCATGACCCTTCTCTTGTTGGGAAAAACCCCCAATATCAAAATATATCACTACTGGCCCCAGAACCCCCTTCTAGCATGGCCGTAAACCCAGTCCAGAGCCAGTTTGGCTCCCTGTTTTCTCCATTGCCTGTTTATCTTTCAGCCGGTGCTTGCATTGTTTACCTTGTCGGGCGTCTCCTGTTCAGTCTCGTTCATGATGACCGCAAATCCTTTGCCCCTGGTTCAAGTCTCGACCAGGCTGAGAAGGGCAGTCTGAAGCAGGAGAATATGTCTGATGACGACATCTTTCAGTTGGAGAAAAGAGCTTTCTTTAGCAAGGTAGGCGATAGTCTACTTCACTTTGTCTTGGGGGGGCAAAGGTGACCGCTGCGAAGGGGAAACTGACTGACTCATCTCAAGACGTGGCTCTTTGTGTGTCACCACAGCAGATTCGACAAGCCCGGTGACTATCATGCATACGACGTTGCCGGTATCTCGTTCTTTGTTGTCCTGGGCAAAGACTTGAAACTGCGGGCCTTCCATAACGTCTGCCGACATCGAGCATATACTGTGGTGCGCAAATCATGCGGCACCTCGACGCGGTTTTCGTGTAAATACCACGGCTGGCAGTACGATGACACAGGCGCCTTGGTAAAGGCTCCCAAATTCGACGAATCGCCCGGATTCGTACCTGAAGACAATGGTCTGTTCGAGATCAAGTTGATAACGACGAGGGAAGGCTTGGTGTTTGTCAATTTCGACGCAAGCACGCTGAATCTTCCTTTCAATAATGTCAAATCCCACGTGGATCTGGGAAGCTGCTCGTGGGTGGATGGGAAGGAGGTGACCTGTCCAACAAACTGGAAAGACATGGGTAAGTCAATTCGGGATTCATCAACGTCCAAACTCTGACAATGATCAGCAAATGAGTTCTCCAACCAAGCTCAATGGGCGCAGAGCCGGTTTGAATGGCTTCCTGCATTTAGCAAGTCCAAATCCAAAGTTGTCAGACTCCTCGGTCCTTTGAGCATCATCAAGGAACTCGACAACGATCTGTGGTGCACCATGGTGCTTCTACCACGGTCAAGCTCGGAGGTCGTTGTGCGCTGCGACTTTTACCTCAAACAGGGACACACGGCTCCAGCAAAGGTGGTGGAGAAGTCGAAGTGGATGCTGGAGCAAGAGCTCCTCCACTTATCCAGCCCAGACGAAACAAAGAGCGCAACGAGATCTCCATATTTTGCGTATCAATGCGGAGGTGAGTGATATCTCCCAGGCACATGCTACACGATTGCTGACTGGCCGCACAGGTCGCACGATTGACTTGTTTGCAATTCTCGCTCAGCATCAACGGAGCGAGAAGATGGCCAAGAGGAAGCTGCAGCCAGCGATCAGAGTGACAGGCACAGCCGATATTGACACAGAAGCCGAAGCCTTGTGTGATGCCCTTGATGGGGTAGCCGACTCGCCTCCTTTGGAGAAGTGTTCGCGAATTTCCAGCTTGTCTCAAACGTTGGAGTGGTGACAGCCGTTCGGAGAGATCACGAGAGGATGGGCCTAGAGGCCAGAAAAGAGTACAGGAGATTCATTGATTTGCTTGCATTGTAAGTGGCCGAGATATTCAGCAGCCGTGCATTAGTGGGTCAACTTGGAGCTTGAGGCCATTGGGAGAGAGACACATAGAGCTTGTTACTATTGTGGAGCGCCACCTTAAGACTGTATAGGATACGTAGGCGTTGTTGAGTCGAGGGATGCACAGGTAGATACAAGATACAAGGTAAGAGAGTGATGGTCTAATGGAAGAAAGAGAAACGCGTACAGACGCGTCTGGCGACGTCACGGGACATACCGAGTACATACACGTGACTTAAATGCCTTGGCATATTCTTGGCACCGGCATTAAACTTTGTTCCCTTGAGCCTTGATCCAACTCGCAGTCTTGCTCGATTACCCAATTAGGCACTTAAATGGAGGTGTCCTATCCGACTTCTGGTCGTTCCATTTGTCACTAACTAGGGCAATGCGATGGAGTACTCGGTCCGCACTGTCCCTATGAAGAACAGAGTTCCGTGAGAAGCATTGACCAGGTCTAGCTGCTAAACTGTTGTCAATGATCACTCGGCACCCGGATCGGTTCTGTCAGTGGAAGATTACGAGGACCGGGTACAGCAGAGATCACACCACGTCTAGCCCTTCGGCAGTCAAGATACGAAACGTGATTTGGCAGCGCGAAGCGATCTCATCTAGACCAGACATATATGCAGCCGCCGAGACGACAGAAAGAAGCATCAAGGCCGGATTGCGGAAGGATTGCCCGAAATGCAAGCAGAAAATGGAGTCGGGGACAATCTTCTGTGGAGTCACTTGAGCGATGTCGTTGCAGCAGGGCTCCCCGGAAAAGGAATGGGCAGCAGCGAATTCCGGCGTCCACAGACATTGGCCGTGGGGCTGTACAGCAGGCAGCGGTGGGAATGCCGACTTGGTCTCCCGGCCGGGGAGCATAGGCAGGGTTTTGTCGCGGGGTCTGGTTAGAGACGACCTCGAAGGATGAGTATGCACATAGGTCACCTGTCTGATAAGAGGAGTGAGAAGGGTATCCCTTGAGCACGTCCAAAGCTTCTGCCCACGCTCTTCATTGCGGAAGCGAGGTATGAAGCTTGGTTTGTCTATTGATCGGTGAAAGGCCTGAGCGGTGGGGACAGGAATGCTCCGGTTTTGCATGGAGCATCCAAGTTGTCAAGTTTCCAGATTGTCATTCGCTGCAGTGAGAATTTCAAGTGCCTGCCGTGCCGATATGCGATCCGACGGCAAGAACCTCGTTAACCCCTCAATGACAGGAAGAAGAATCTTCAATTCTGGTTCTTCGACGTGTTCGTTAAACATCTGCTCCAGCCTCAAACCTGGAAGAGGTGTGGTTTCTTCGAGTTGGGAACCTCCATTGGCGTCGAGCCTCATCTGTTCCCACTTTGGCTGCCATTCAAGTGGCATCTCTCCCACAAAGTCGATCATCGATGCAACTAACGTGTCGATTCTCCACCATTGGAATGGCAATGTTCCAAATATGAGATAGTAGGTATATGGCAGATGTCAGTATGTATGTGGCTTTCGATTTTACCCAGGGGGGAAAGCTCACTATTAGACCCGCGCGCCACAAGTCGAGTCGGTGATCGAACCTCTCTGTGAAGATCGTTTCAGGCGCCTGCATGCTTGGAGGTTGAGCGAGACGTTCAGGGATTGCATCCTGGCTAAATGCCTCTCCTAGATCGATAAGTCGAATATCCTCATCGTCGTCATCGTCTTCATCTGGCCAACCAATCCAATTCACCGACTTGACCAGCTGGCTGGGGACGTTGTCACTGAGAGCTTCACCATCCAATCGGACTAAAGCTTTCGATTCAGGATGGCCAAGCACTTTGAAAAGCCTCTCCTGGGATAGATGACCTAAACGGCCAGAAGTAAAGGCAATGTTTTTGATATTAAGGTCTCCAAACGTTAGCTCATGGCACAAAACGCCACTTCACTTCGGAAATAATCAGGATGTGGTCAAATATACCTCCGTGAGCATAACCAGCTTTATGAATAAAGGCAACAGCTTGCAGAAGTTGTGTCGACACTCTGAGAATGATTTCTGCCTCCAGCCGATCCTCGCATGCCTGGTAATCATCCACGATTATGTTGAGGGTAGGCCCAAGCAATTCGAAGACGAGACACTGATGGCGACCATTCGGCCCTTCGTGAAGAAAATCGTCGAGGAGCTGAACAATGTATCCGGAGCCCGGATCTTCTTTTGAGTGTTTCGCAAGGGCACGCAAATTGTGAAGTTCCTGAGACTTGTCTGTGCTATCTGCCGTCATTATCTTCAAGGCCACCCATTTTTCAAGCCCACAAGCTGTCAGCACACTTGGAAGAAGATGGTCAATGATGTATCGACATACTCGTGGTCCCTTGCAACCCACGCTGTCGAGAAGCCACCGTAGCCGAGTTTGTGGTGTATTCTGTAACGGCCGTCTTTCAAAGTCGCTCCAAGGACAACGGGATGATATCCACCCGGCCGGTAATTAAGAACATTCTCCTCTTTGAACAATAAGAGATTTGATGTTCCGTAGCGCTTATACACCTCGAACATATCCATGATCGAGCTGAGGATGGAACGTTAAAGGGAGAGTGAACCTTGTGCCATGGACTCAGCCTGCCAAGCCACTGTGGCTGGTTGTGCAACCATGGGAAGAGATAGACTAAAGGCCAAGAAGCAAATAGAAGAGAAAGGGACAAGGCAAAGAATGACGAAGGATAGAGCAAAGCAAAGAGAGACAGAGGTGGTAACCTCGATGACAATCAAATCCCTACAAACGAGGCTCTAATATACAGTACAGTATTTGTCTGGTTCACTCGTCAGATTTCGGATCAGGTTAAGTTAACGAGGTGGATAGGTTAGAGACCCTTTTGACTGACATCTTCGCCCTGTGGATAGAATGTGATGTATCAGGAACACAAGGGATAAGGGATATTATTATAGCCCCGCGCCGAGATATTAGATACTCACAAACTTCTTGGCCGACGTCTTCCCCTCCAAGTCCCTGCACATGCGCACCCGAGAACTGACAACAACCAAACGGGCGCCAACGATCTCCCACCGCCCTCCCTTGCTCCTCTACCACTTCTATCCCCCCTGAACCCCGTTATTGACACAGTCCTGCGCCATGTTCAAGAAGGAGTAAGCACGCATACCTTCTCCCCTCCCCGGAGGGCTATACACTAAAGCGGTGAAAATGCAGCTTGTCGGCGGGCGCAAAGTCCAAAGTAAAGTCCTCGGTTCAGCGGGGCATCAGAGCCAAAGTGCTCGAGACGTACCCGAACCTCGAGCCTTGCATTGACGATATCTTGCCCAAGAAGAGTCAACTGGACTTGGTGAAACTGTGAGCAACCCTGTTTTTGCGTACACTGTATCGCTCTCTGGCAGAAGAAGAACCCTGGAATTTTGTCTTTCTCCCCCCTCCAAGAACCTTAGATCCCTTACAAAGACATGTTTTCATAGTCCCGACCGCGTCTCCCTCTACGTCCTCGACGATCGACCCCTCTTCTACCAACACATGGACGACCCTATCGTCCCCCACCTGAAACTGGTCCACCAATACCCGCAGTGTTTCAAACACCTGCGCATTGACCGCGGCGCCATCCGCTTCGTCCTGTCCGGCGCCACGTTGATGGTTCCCGGCCTCACCTCTGCCGGCGGCTGGTTACCCGACAAGGACCAAGAGGTCAAGGCGGGGGAAATTGTGGCCATCACGGCAGAAGGGAAGGAAGAGGTATGCATGATCGGGATCTTGGAGGTGGGGACCGAGGAGATGAAGGCGAAGAAAAAGGGAGTGGCGATGAGTTCAGGACATTATCTCGGGGATGGGCTGTGGAAGTTGGAATTGAGTTGAGCAGATGGCATAAGAAGGACGAGCCTGAGATGGAAGTGTTGGGTGTCTTCCCTGCACAATTGACAAACAGAAGGAAAGGGGTTTTCCGGGTCAATGCTGCTTGATGACACAAACACAACCGTACACTTCAAGGCACTTCCAGAAATGATGGCAGACCCTGCAATGCGAAGGCTCGCCGGGGGGTACTCGAGGAGACATGCTTCATCCGCCGCCACAGTCACAGTCACAGTCGAAGAAGCAAGCCTAATCAGACCGCAAAGGTGCAGCTAGGGAGGCAAGATTTCGTACGGCGACACAGTTGTCGACTCAAATGCCGGTGATTGAGTCCCATACAGAGACGCAACCTAATGGACGCCTAGGATCACAACCGAGCAAAATGCCTGGATGTTTTCGGTCTTTACAGAAGCATAGTGCACATCCAGCCTCCAAGTTGGTCTACTGAGATTCAAGTACTTGGTACAGAATAGCACATTACGATTTTTACACATGACGTGGTGGTTTCACAATGAACCATTTCATTCACCTAAGATGTCCTGGTCTCGTGATACTGTGTACAAACTTTTGTCTTGCCCTCCTCGCTCACTGACAAAGAAGAATGGTGTGAGACTAGGGAATCTTGTGAAAGCTCGCACTGAGGGACCCCGTCACACAGCAGCAGTTGTCGCATCCTTTGCCCACACAAGATGAGGCTCTGCCCTTTTTTTCTGACATGCAGTGTTTGATGGGAAATATTAATCCCGTCCCTCCCTGTGGGTTCTTTTTTTTGGGGCTTTCTGATTCTCAAATCCAATGCTGACTCGACGAGGTGTCCGTCCCTTGGGTCGAAACGAGCAAACCCCCCATCTCCCTGCAGTCTCGGTCTGGGGTTCCCCGGCCCATGCTCATTCGACCAGACAAAAAAAAAAAACGCCCCCTCGACGCCAAGGTCCTGTAGGGGTCGAGGAAAAGGGGGTGGTGTGGGTTGTCCTTCCCAGCTCGCTGCTCCTCCCGTTCACCTTTGCAACTCGCCCAGCGCTTTGCATGACCGTGTGTCCCCAGCCTCTGTCCCCACGGTAACTCAGCCCTCCGTGTCCTCCCTGTGCAACATTGTGAGGTCTATGCAAGAGACATAACTATGCCTTTGATTGAAAAGAAAAGCGAGCCATTACTCTGAAACAATCGAAGAAAATGTGCTGAGCAACCGCGGTGTGGTATCTCAATCATAATTGGTCGTGAGTTGTCCCAGTGGGGAATTCTCAAGCCTAATTCAATGCGCCGCTTGTAATCCTTTGCATATGCCATTGAATCCTGCTAAAAGCTGCATGGTTTTTTTACTTTTTTCTCCCTTCCCCTTTCAGTTGGGATGACTCCTGGTGTGTGGTTGTAGAAATGTTGTATGGAAAAATGATCGTCGGTGACAAGAACTCGCTCGTTTCTGGTGTCGCACATGTCGCACGTCAAGTAATGTGATTCGATGGACGAAATCACAGGTGCATTGTACAAAGATCTCGAGGTCAATCGCGGTGAACTTGTTGGGAACCGGTAGCTCCAGCAAATGAAGTGAATCAGTTTCGAAGAGTAAAAGATCATGGAATGATGATCTCAGGTGGTGTTAATCAGACAAATTCCATTAGAAAGTTTGCATATTCGTTCAATGGTCGAAGAGGCTTTCTCAAAACGTTTCGCAGGATGGCAACGATGAGCAGAGACATGATTTTTTGGGTCCATCACAGCACACCAGAAAAAGGTGCGAAGGAGAGAAGACACTTAGCCGCTCTTGTCGAGCTCGGCCTTTTCTTCTGCAGTAAGGACGTCGCCGAGTCGTTTAATTGTCTTCATGTTTGTCGCGCCGTTGCGCCACGCAGCCCGCAAGGTATGGAAAATAGGCCGGTTATCGGGTTTTTCCTCTCGATAAAGGTTGATCACGTCGGAGGCAAGACGTTCACTGATCGGAACAGGTGCGGATAAGAGCTTGTCAAAATAGCGGACAAGATGTGACATGCCGCTGTCACTGCCTTCGAGTAAATCACTGATCGCGGTCGTTTTGAATTCCTGATACATGCCGACATTGAACTTGTCGACAAGGAAATCGGTCCAAAAATTGTAAAGAGGTTCTAGAGCTCCGTCGACTCCCATTTGGCGCTGCTGGAAAGCGACGTCATGGAGTGATAGGTACGTCTGGTCAAATTGTCCTGGCTGTGGAGGTGGCAATTGTGTCTCTTGGCCGTCCTTTGTGAAGTAGATAATGCTTTCATCGCTTGTAGGAATTGTGAATGGAATGCCGAAAGACAAGCTGCGGAATTGCTCAAGCCTTATCCGGCCGTTAGTGTTTTGGCCGTGCAGCGATCGAAATGACTTACTGCTGTGGACTGCTTGCTCCGCCGCGCAAACTTGGGACCCGAGCTTGGGTTAGGTCCTGAGGCTCTTTGTTGCCTTCATTTTGTCCACTAGAAGACTCAGCCGAAGGGATTCGAGCGATACCAGGAAAAGACGGGGCCGCACCACTGAGAGTGGTTGGTTGCATTCGAATGTTGACATTTGGGATCTGGTCGTCCGGAAAGATGTTGTCCTCAATATCGGCACGGGAACTCTGCCGATGATGACCATTCACGATGTTGTTCAGGGGTTCCGAAGCGTGATGTGGGGGAGATCGTACAGCTGCAGGAGCAACAGGCTGGTAAGACGCAATCGCAGGCCTCTCTGTTCCATCACTAGAGCCATCTTCAAATGGTCGGACGAGTGGTTCCCCGGATAGCTGATTCTCCGTTGGCAGACCAGGAACATAAGACATCGGTGAGCTTGCGTGGAATGCTCCATTGCTGGGACCAACGGTCAGCTGCGGACTGCGCAATTGACCGAAGGCAAAGGATGGATCATGAAGACCAACCTGGTCTGGTTGCGCAGGTTGAGAGTATGTTTCCGGGTTATGCAAAGGCCCTTCGTTGCGGGCTGATTCAAATCTCTCCTCCACAGGAAGCACAAAATCACGCCAGCCTTCTCGACGACGAAGTCGATCATCCCCATCGGGTCCCGGTAAAAACTCCACACTCTTCACTTGCTGGCAGACATAGCGAAGGTTGTCCAAATTCATATTATCCTCGGTAAGAGTTTTGATGCGTTTGAAATTAGCGATGACGCTCAGCGGGACGTAACCTTGACCGTCCATATGCTTCCGCAGAAACAAATCCTTGCAGAGATTGTCAATTGAGAAGTAGTATTCGCTGGAGGCTGTGTTAGTAATTGGGCACATTTAGGTAGTCGATGGTTTGTGGACACTTACATCTGAGTCATGACCATTGACAGCAAAGCGTACGAGTTCAGCGGATCATTGTACGGCATTGCACTCATGATGCTAGGTTGCATCTGCATTTGGGACGGATAACCGTAGATTGACATGTCAGTCTGAACGGGCTGGAGCCCTTGAGGCATGGCCGGCATGCCATTGTAATACCCTGGAAACATCATGCCAACAGGGATAGACTGAGAACGTGGGTTTGTGCGAGTGGAATTTGATGTCTGTGATGGTACAAACGGCTGCGAGGTTTGCCTTGAGCGAGTCTCCGTGTGCGAATTTGCTCTGGATGGTGGTTCAAATCCATTTTGAGGAAGAGGCGACGTGTAAGCATGGGACGATGTATATGGTGGATTGTAGTTGTTGTTGCCCCGGCCGCGATAGCCGCGTCCACGCTCAGATCGAGGCTCCCGTCGATTGTTCTGATCGCCCGAGGCTTCCCGATCACGCCAGGATTCGACTTTTTCGCGAGCTGAATCAGGTTTATCCCTGGACCACTCTCGATTCCTGCCAGAGCCGCGATCTCTGCCAAAATCGCCTGTACCACGGGATGCGCCTCCTCCGGAACCTTTGTATCGGTCATAAGTGAATGAATACCGAGCGATGGGCTCATTAGTCTGGCTGTGAGTCCCATTCGCTTGATCGACGGAGGCATTCCCGTCTCCATTGGTCATCCGACCACCAACGTTCCCAGCATGTCTCGATGAAGACCTGGAGCTGTGGTCAGTCCTAGGAATCTGTTCTTCAACGTTATGCTGAGATGCCGTTGAGTTCGTGGGGACATTTTCGGAGGCTGGTTGATCCTTGACATAAGCTGCGGAAGGTTTCCAGAACACGGCATTTGTGTCCTCAACACTTGTAGGTCGAGTGCTGGTGGTCGGCACGGACGCACCGCGTACACCACGTTCACCTTCAGATCTTCGGCCCCGATCTTGTTCGCCAGACTGTCTTGGTACAGGAGGCGGTCCCATTGACGTTGTGCCATCTTGCTTTTCTAGAGCAGAACCTGCATGGCCGCCGCCACGACCGCCGGTGTCTCTTCCTCTGCCGACTCTCCCGCCCCGTCGCGCTGCGGCTGGAGGAAGCTGTGTTTCAAACTTCGCTGTAGGGACGAACGGAACTGCAACCCATTTGTTACCATGAGTTTTCTGAGACACGGGCTTCCCATCCAGCTTGTCAGACTTTTCGAGTGAAGCTGATTTGCGACGTTCATCAACATTCGAATTTTCAGGTGTCGGCCATGACTGTGCATCATCAACCGGTGGTGGAGCATCGATATCACCTTTCTCACCATGCTGAGATGTAGGTCGGGAGGACCGAGCTGACGGCATATCTTTTCGAGTGACAGGTCTCGTGCTGTCGGCACTCTTGCCTTCTTTCTCGGCACTGGCAATATCTCGACTGAGAGATTTCCGCTTGGGATCTTCAACCGCAGACCTGGGTTTCTGCGGTTGATTAGGTGCGCCGGAAACTGGTCCCCGTTGCTGTTCTAGCCCTTTCATCTTTGCAGCTTGGGCCTCTCTGCGTACTTGCCAAACATTGACAGTCGGGATAGGGGCAGCTTTGTATTGTGTCTCTGCACTCACCGAAGGGACTGAGACCTTCTCCCAGTCATCTTCGCCGTCTTTGGACTTTTTCTCAGTGACGGTCTGAGCGGACTTGTCACTTGAGGAAGAACCAGGCAGCTCCTCTGAAGACGGCGATCTTCCGTTTGGAAGTTGTGGAAGAGGTTCATCTTTCTGTTGATCTTGGGCCGGCGCGAGATTAGGAGTTCCGACATGTGACACTGATGATGTCTCGGCGTTATTCTGTGTCGCAACATGCTGAATTTGCGTGGCGCCTTCTTTGTCCACATTCTCTGTAGGTGCCTTTGCCGCAGAGCCCTCAAGCTGTGCTGGAGACTTAGACGTGGCGCCCTCCCCGCTCGATCTGTCCTCAGGTTCAGACCTTGGTCGCGTAGTCTTGATGGAAGTAGAATTAGTCGTCTCACTCGCGGGCCGTTCTTTGATACTCTTGTCAGATGCCGTGGGGCTCTCGTTCCTTGAAGCCGACTGTGTAGAAGCAGTTGATGTGAGGCCCTTTGCGGCCTGTGCATATGAGAAAACGGGCGCTGTGGCGCCCGACGCGGACGACATTCTCACAAGATGATGTTGATCAAACCCACACTACACCTCCTGTTCCACTACCACAGTACAAAACCCCTCACCAGCAACAAGCTGGCCAAGAGATAGAGCGCCCAGTATTAGCTAGGTGCCAGTTGTGGTAGTGAAATTTCCTTCCAGAAATCAATCCTTCCTGTCTGCCGGTCCTTGTTTGACAGTGACCAGTGACGGATAGGTAAGTTCAAGGTGGAAATTCGGCAGGAATATTTCCCAACAAGGCCTCGACAGGGACGTGTAGGAATGTTGCTTGTCTGAGCAGGATGATCCTACAGTATGAGCTAAGAGCCCACCTGTCTCGTCGTGACTGTGCCTTTCTTAGACTCCGCAGCTTACCTGCTGCAGTATTCAACCAGTGTATCCTCTGCCGTCTTTTGACCCGTCAATTCTGCAAGATCACAACTGCACTGACCGAGTCCTCCAGGATGATGTCGCGGCTACTTTTGTCGGCCAAGTTTTGGTGACTTGGTAGAGAAACCGAGGCAAGTCCGGAAATGCAGACTCTCGACTGTGTGCCGACAGAATCACGCTGTGTGTCTCGAACGCAATCTTCTTGTCGACAGGAGGAAGTCGTTGACGATCCGGTGGACGTAATGGCGAGAAGCGTCTAATGTCGACAGCGCGGCTGTTGGCAGGTCGTCTTGGGGGTAGGTGAGCTGATGCGGCCCAAAAAACTTTTGAGTGGGAGTCAAAGCGGAGGCCTTGTTTCCCTCTTTATTTTCAGCGCCAGGTGCGCGAGGGTAGGCGAGAACGCTGAACAAGAACCAAGGACCGAGGATTGAGGATTGAAAGGACGACGAGATGGAGAAGAGATGGAGGGAGAAATGTGTGTGTGTGGGTATGGAAGAGAAGTCTTTTTCGTGGAGAGTCAAGCTAAGGTGTGAGTGAACTGAATTTCGATTTTCCTAGCGCGGCATTTTGCGAGTCGGGCCAGTGACGGGGCTTGAAGGAGATGCTTCCGACCGACTCATGAGACTCAATCTTCACTATGAAAAGCAGCACAGAGGTGACTAGGTGACTAGGTGACTGGATGACCTAGGTATTAATTATTGGAATCACCGCAAACAACCGACCAGAAGTGAGGGGCTCTTTGCTGGTGCTGTTGCTTGCTGGCATTTCGTCCCCCGATTATTCTCACTGCCACCACCTGCTAGTTCACCCAAGTCCCGCTCTCTGCCAATAGTTGTCGCGCTTCAAGACTGACGGCTTGCTGCGTTTGCCTGCGGTTCCTCCTCACTCTCTGCCCGTTCGACCCTAATCCCACCCGCAGCCCATTATTGGCACTGTAAGACCAATTCGACTTGGCTTGAGGTCCTCCCCGCTGCCACCACCGCTAACACAGTCACCAATACGACCTCCCACATCCGAATTGCTGTTTGTGCATGGTCAGGGTCAAAAGAGTCATGAGCTGATCGTGGGTAGGATAGAGGGGTTGCTCGTTCACACAAGGCACCTCCAATTCCGCCAATACACACCACGCCGAAAAGGACCTGCATGCCGCTTGGATGCCGCCCTCGGTGTTGAGGCTCATTGGACGTGTCATGTTTGTGACTACCGTCTCCGTATAGCCGTGAAGCACGGGTCAGCGGTCCGTAAACGCGTGAATCCGACGTGCCTCATGCTGCTAGGTCCTATCTGCATAAACAAACAGAGTATCTATGTCTACATCTGCAACCGCTCTCAACCCTTCTCTGCTCGCGATTCTCCTCGTCGTCCAGGGCCGAGCCGGCTCAGGCGCTGAAATTGTCTTCCACTATCCTCCAGACCCTCTGTCGGCGGAACGACCTCCTTATGCTTCGGAATCCACAGACGATGATGACGGAGAAAGTTCCAGCAGTGATTCGGAAGCCTCATCTTCGGAGGAGGACTTTGAGTTGTTTACGAGGCGGTTCGGGAATGTGGTCACAGCAACGCAGAACCAAGAAAGCCAATCACAGCACTCGGATGATGAGGACAGCAATTATCTGAGCAAGAGGGGGACACAGGACAATTCACAATGGAAGCCATCTTGGGAGCCGCTCCTTGGCCTTGGAGAAGATGGGCTGGTCAGCTTGCTTGCTCCCGGGCGATACTGGCATAAACGGAGGTTTGAGCTCAGTATTAACGACCTGACGTTCCTGGGCCGACCAGTCTATGCTCGTGAGGACGGCTTCTGGCGAAAACCAAAGGTGAGGAGGTCAAGGACGGCGGAAGATGAGGTCTTATCCTCAGAGGCTACGATCAGTGACAGCGCCCAGGATGATGAGCGAGCCAGCGACGAAGCTGCAGCGACTGACCACAACAGCAAAAAGGATTGCCATACAAAAGAGCGTGCGAAGAGCCAACTGACCATGTTTCACGTCGTGTTCGTCATGGACCCTCCACCACTGGAGCATACAACTCGGGTCAAGGAGATGTACGATCATGTGGTGAAGAAGTTCTCGAAGGTGCTAAAATGGGCTCAGTCACACCATGATTATGTCTGGGAACAGTCTGAGCTGCTGCAATCTATCAGGTCGACACATTTCCATCAGCAGTCGCCAACAAAGGTGCTCTATACCGAAATGAAACAACGATCGCCTTTGGCTGCTGCCATTGCCAAAGTATTCGACAACATCTCCGCCTCGAAAGTAGCTGCAATCACCCTCAGTCCCAAACTGTCTGTATCCCTCCAGATTCCTCCTATTACGTCAACTTCTTATCTTCCCTCTCTTTCTGAACCACCACTACAACCAGGGTTGTGGCTCACAACAGCCACGGATCCTACTTCTACCAGCTCCGATTTGGACGCAACTTCCTCCACAGGGCCCTTGCAGCTGTCGAAGAACTTCACCCTCCTGCTCAAATCCAGCCCGCAGAAGATTCTCAAAGACATCCAAGCTGCGGGGGGGTCATTAGCCATGCCATTGACCAACTTCATCGGACACTTGAAGCCGACCAAATCCTTCTACAAAATATCGCTTGCTTCCCAAATAGCCTTAGGTGACATCCAACATCTGGCTCGTCATCTTGTGTATTGGCGCCGGGCAATGGCGATTCCACCGCTACATCAGCGCGATACATACATTGTCTCTCCAAACGCCAATATGAGCAGACTGATGTCAGCATGTAAGACATACGAGGCAACATTCCCTATGATGCCGTCTTTGCCGAAGATGTTGAACGCATTGAGCGGCACTCCTGCACCATATGGCACTCTCATCCCCAGCAGAGACCATAAGGAAGAGTACTACCGAGTGCTGGCCTGGCTCATGCGCGACGGCTGGGTGACACAGCTGCGTACATTTGCCTTTGTCCGGGTGGACCCGGAGGTGAAGAAAGCAGTACGTGAGAAGGAGCGCGAGGAATCCAAAGGGCCAAAAACTCCCATCCTTGACAGAGACGCCAGCGACCGTGATAGAGACGCGGCAAGGAGTTTTGGGAGTGGCACGCCGAACACAACCGCCAGCGGAGCAATTTCATCTTTCAAGCAGCGCCCCAGCATGGTCAGTCGCCCATCCAGTGACGGGCGGCAATCGATTTCCACCGACCGGAACAGCGTGCGCGGTGGTGGACAGCAGTTCAAACACAACCCCAAAGCGGCCAGCCTCATAATCTCCCCTCAACGGGCATCGCCCGAAGAGTCGCGTTGGCTCGATTACATTGCATCCACAATCGGCTCGTCTCGCAGCCCGTCTCGGATGGAAATGTCCCCCTCGCTGGCCTCGTCGTATTCCGAGGCTGAACAAGCAGAGCTGCGGCACTACTGGCCCGTGTTGGTCAAGTATTTCAGCGGGACGGAACCTCTGGAGAGAATTCCTGTGAGGGAAGGACTGAAGAGGAAGTTTGTCTGGGACATGCTGGAGAAGGTGGGACTGGATTTTGAGGGCGGCGTCGAGGATGAAAAGGGTGAGAATAAGAGGGTGCTGGTTACCATTCGACATTGGTAGGGAGGGACATATACTATTAGGCGCCCGGTGTTTGCGTGTGATATGGGAATTGAGGCCGGAAGGGGAAAGGGGCAGATGAGATGACCCAGTCAGTCATGAATGGTCTAAGAAAAAAGGTGACAGATATACACGGCGAGAAGCACTCGATCCTTATCTTGTACCGATCATGTAATCAATACCAGAGACGATGCCGCAAGTCGACCTCACCCAGGTTATTGGCTTTCATCCTATCTCATTGATTCCGGATTCTAACAGATCCTCGCCGTGGCGACTCTAATAACTATATCTCGTCTACCAAACTCTGATCGCCATTCCAATCCCAATTCCCGCTGGGATCCCAACTCACCCGCGCCATTAGAAAAAAAAAAGCACCAATTGACACTGACCGCCTGCCTGCCTGGCTTGTTGTGGAGAAAAAGAACTCAAGGGCATATTCTATACACAAACGAACGCGCGCACTCGGACTGTTGTATCATATCGACAAGTCGAACGAAC
>WJFF01000012.1:97796-110100 GCA_011800825.1 Fonsecaea pugnacius | reverse complement strand
GACGTAGACGTACTGCATCATACCGTTCGGCAGGGTCTTTTCCTTCCAGTCGTGCATGCGCAACAGCTTAAAGTACGTGTTGCTGAAGCGGGTCGGGTTGTTGACCCATTTCCCGTCGAAGCCGGAGCGGTCGGCGTGGCATCGGCCCAGGTTGTGCGCGCCGCTGAGGCAGACGATCTCGCGGTCGTCGAAGCCCATGCGGTAGAAGATGTGGCGGAGGTGGTCGGCGCCCTTGGCCCCGTCGGGCAGGCGTCCGCGCGGCGGCACGCGCGAGTCGTCGGTGAAGTCGGTGCGGCCGCCCATCCAGGCGATCTCGGGCCCGCCCATGGCGCGGATCGCCACCACGGCCGCCAGCGTCCACAGGTCCGCGTACGTGATCCAGGGGAACTGGCGCTTCACGGGCTCGAGAAAGGCCCGCGCGTGCTGCAAGCCCGCGTTGGCCGGGTCGCCGCCCTCCTTCTCGTACCGCATGCCCGCCCCGTTGGAGCCGCCCGTGTTGCTCTGCGCGTCGTAGGTCCCGGCGCTGTGCCACGCCAGCCTCACCAGGACGGGACCCGCGCTGCCGTCGTCATAACCCGGCTGGTCAAGGAGGGAGATGATTGCTTGTTTGACTTGGTCAAGTTGGCCATCAGTCGGGGAGGGGGAATGGGGCTCCTGATTCGTGCCAGGTATCTGGGTCTGGGACGACGGCGCAGGTGATATTGACATCTTGGGTCCAAGTCCAAGTTCGACAGAGCCAGAACAAGATCGATCGAGTGGCTAGTTTTAGCTCTTTTCCGAAACAGAAGAGACGATGACAAAAATCAGAGGTAGTAGAAGAACTCTTGGGTAGTAAGGATACTTCGCCTCGACGGACCAGGATACAGAGCCAGGAAGTGAAATACAAACACAACGATGAAAGAAACAAGAAAAGAACGCAACAGCGGGTGGCAAAGAATAAAACAGGAATATGAAGGAAAACTCGCAAAAGGGAGCCACTGCCAAAGCACCACCATGTATCAGCCTCGGTACCACACAAGACCTGTTATGCTTTTCATGATTATATCTGACAAGAGAAAGCCCTTGGGAACCAGTGGGTCTGATCAATAGGCGCTTCGACCGGAGCACATGCCAGAGGGAAGACAAGTAAATTGAGACAGGTAGCGACTGGAAGGGGGAAGGCTGAGAGGCCGATAAGAAAAAGTGGGCAAGGCTGCAAGTCGCGTAAGAATTTGATATGCCAGGGCCCGTAGTAAAATCCATCTCCGACCGTCGGAGTCGGCAAAATCTCGCATCGCTGATCAATAATAATCATCCTGGAACTCCGAAGAAAAACGTGCCTGTGTGTGCGTGTGTCATGCGATCCCAAGAATTTGGTAACCGAGGTTCCTGTCGATCCAAACACTGCCCGGTACCTGCTTGCTGCCTGGTGGCCCCTTGTCCTCAGCCACATATGTTCCTAACGTATTGATTGTTCCATACCCTTGCCCATCCCTTTGGTAGTGGTTGGTGGGAAAATGGGTTCCAACGTCGAAGATCCATCCATGCTGTGAATCCGCAGAGTTCGTCAATATCCTCGAGCTATATTTGCGACTTGGTCCTCCGGAATCTCTTCCCGGTCTAGGAGATCTGGATCGTGTTTGAACTCCTCGCTGTCCAGCACGGGACCGATCTTTCTCACGTCCCTTTCAACCACCGTCACACCCCGTGGTAGCTTCTTTAAGCGCGGGTCTTCCACCGTCATGCAGCGGGTGAGATATCGCAGCATTGCCGTGATTGCTCTGATCTTGTCTTCTTGGCTGCCACTCAGAGTGTTTCCCAAAGCCTTGGTTAACATTGCTGGAATATAGGTGGGCTGCACAGCGGGTGCTTCAACTGACCCATCCACATTGAGACCCTGGATCAACCTCTCCCGCACGTCTGCAGAGATACGCTCCGTCAAGGCAACCTCGAACACACCAGCTTCGTCCGGACTCGATGTGTTGCCCAGACAGAATAGTCGCATCAAAGCACGATCTGCTTCCTTTTTGACGTTGAGTTGTCGCGAATAGCCCGCTCTGTGGAGCAATTCCAGCTTTCGGATCAAAATGATGTCGTAGCCTTCTCTGACACCCATCCGTGCCTGGATGATACCGTGCGCAACATCGTATACGTTGTTATACGACTGAAAGATCGGCTCAATCATTTTCTTGGCACAAGTCCAGTCTTCATGTCCAGCGGCTCCCGCAAGGTCGAGAATCTGTTCCATAAATCGCATCTCAAAGGCTCGGTCGTGACCTCGCATTTCCACGAGTCCCGAGAGTGAAGCTGGTGCGTTTTCGGCTTGTGCCAGCTGCCCGAAATTAAAGTCCGACCCGAGTTTGATGCCCAAGAGGAGATAATCCTTGTCTTGCTCCGTCAGACGATCCAGCACAGGGACCATTCCCGCTTCGACCGCGTAATAGAGTATCATGTCATGATTAACCTTGGAGATATCAACTCCAAGCCGTGCCGCGTAGTCTGTGGCAAGGCTGGGATCTTTGCCCAGGTCGTTGATGATCATTGACACTATGAGCGCGTAGGTGTGCTCTGCGGACCCAAGGCCCTTTTCGAAGAGACCACGAAGCCAGTTGAAGGAATCGCGTTTCAGCACAACGGCGGGCGGTGCCTGCGTGCCCACAAAAGTCGCGTAGTCGCCTTTGTGAAGCCAGCGGAGAGCCAAAACACCAACGAGCGTACGATTGATCTCGGGATAATCATGGCCAAACAACGATTCTGAAATCGAAGGTCCTGCTGGGCGAGACGTATTCGTGTTTCGGAGAAACGTGGCATTCTTGAGCCGTTCTAGTTCCTGCGGAAACTCTGATTTAATCAATTGGAGGAGCTCCATATCGCGTATCTCCCAGAAGGAGCCATCATCGATGGTCTGTTGCAACGTCCCGTGTTCTCCTGTGAGTTTAGTCTGCATTTCGTTCTTTCGGCCAGGATTTTTGCTGGAATTTTCTCGGTAGAGTGCTAGAGGCGCGTCCCGAATAGAGGACTCAGTGTTGAACTGCAATGTCGAAGTGGATCTTTGGTCTGATGAGCGGAGCAGGCGAGCGCATGCTGTGAGGATCCGAGTGAGAATAGTGTGGTGTTCCTGGTTGTTGTCCTCGCTACCGTCATCCACCATTATCACGTTGGTGAGTTTGTTTGTTCGCGAGGTAAGTCACAAAGAATCGATGTCTAAACATTGTCGCACGGCAGTACCAGAGCGCTTTATTTGTTGACAAGGAACTCTGGACTGGCCGGGTAGAGAGAACGCCTTGGGAGAAGGATCGAGCTGTCCTGGGATCACAATCCAGCCGCGGTGCGCCCGTCTTCTTCGGCAGCCGAACTTCCTCAAGTCACAAAGATCATAAGACGGTACGAGGTAGTGAGGGAACTGCTGGATAACACCGCTGGTGGTAGCGCTCATTTGCTCGTTTGCTGGTGTCCAGGAAGTGGCGGTGCTGATTCCGAGACTTCGCGCGGACTAGGGCACGGATTGTGGCTGAAGTGCCACTCGATCTTGTCACTGGCACTTTGGTACTCCCTTCGATATGTGGCTGATGCGCGGATCGATGCTTTCTCGTCAAATAATTAGCCCATGTGCCGATAGACATAGATGGGACGCGATGAGATGTATCGGAGGAAGATATGGAGAGTGTCGCAGGCTGGAGATTACATCGAGTGGCCTGAAGCAAGGAACAGTCGATGTCATGCCTGCAACAGGCGCAGCTTGAGACTTGGTTGGAGGGTCGAGGAAGGGGCTAGTCCCAATGCGGTAAGGCAGATATACCACTCTACATACACTGTACAAGGATACCAGATACCTAGGCGCCTCCTTGGAGTCAACCAGTATATCTGCAAGGCTGACGGCGAGGCACGCGAGGATACCGGTGATGAAGACAGTCAAAAGACAGGATAAGGCAGATTCTACACATTGCTGGATAAAGTGGAACAATATGGAACTTTCGTGCTAGATGAGGTCTAAATGGCGAGCTACACAACACACGATGGTTACTGAATCTCAACAGTCCTGCCACAAGAGGCCTCAGAAAGCCGTGCGGCCTCCCGTTGTAGCTCCAGCTTCTCATCTGCAGTAAGGTCACTCTTCGCCTTCGGGACCCTGCCCCAGATAGTGACCAGCACCAAAGCGACACCACCGGCGCCCACGCCGAACCAGAAGGTGTTCTTGTAGCTTTGTTTTAGCCCCGATCCGTCCACTGTGTATGATTGGATGATGTCGCAGAACCCCAGAAGCAGAGCAAAGCCCAGCTGCAAGACCGAGTTGATCAGTCCACCCGCCAGCCCCTGTCGTGCCCTGGGCATCTGTGTGGTAATAAAGACAGCCAGGAGATTGTACGAGAGATCGATGCCAATCGTACCCAAAATGCATGCCGGAAAGACCCAGGCCCAATAGTTTCCACCCTCTGGAATTCGAGCGAGAAGCAGCTGAGCCCCAATCCCACCCAGACATGAAATGATCAAGAGCAGGCGACCCGAGACCAAGTGGAGGATGAACCCTTCCAAAGTACTTATGATCACTCCCCCAACCACCATTGGCGTCCACCATGCGACAACCTGGATAGAGGTGGCACCCATGATGTTCTGGAAGTACAAGGTACCGTAGAGCAACAGGACGCCAATGTTTCCATAGAGGAATAGCATCGCAATGATGAGTTGCACCATGCATGGGACCGTGAAAATATCACCAGGTAGTAATGGGTACTGGGCTTTCCAACCTTCCACATATACGGCGACCAAAAGCAATATGCATCCAACGCAAAACAAGGTGGGGATATAAGGTGTCTGCCACCGTCGTTGAGCATGTGCTGATTCAGTGATTGCGAAAACCACAAGGACCAACCCGGGCACTATCGTCATGACACCAAGCCAATCCATGGGAATTTTGTTCTTCCGCCGTTCTTTTCGATCATTGGGTATGGATAGAATCGAGGTGAAGGCGGTAGTGGCGGCAAGAAAAGCCCCAATCCAGAAGAACCAGCCCCAGCGCAGAAACTGGCTGACCAGGCCGCCACAGAATATTCCCACGAAGAATCCGACAACGGCGAAAGTGCCATAAAAAGCGAAAACCAGGTTCTTGCGCGGTCCAGGCCGATAAGCACTCCCCATCAGCATAACTCCTGTCGGCAGATACGCAGCTGCTCCAAGGCCTTGCAACGCTCGACAGAAGACCAACATGAGCGGAGAAGTACTGAAGCCACAGACAATGCTCCATATCAACAGCCAGACCAAGCCAGCGATATATACAGGAAATCCCCCAAACATGTCACCAAGCCTGCCAAACACCAGAAGCATGCTCGCAATAACCAAAGAGGGCGCTGTAGCTGGCCAGACAATAGATGATTGAGGAATCCCGAGCTCTTCGATGAGCGTGGGTAATATGACATTGAATCCCGCAACAAAATACTCCGTTATGATCTGGGACATTACTATGCTGAACACGAATGCGAGTTCAGACCAGATTGACCTGAACGTGGGTGGCCGCTCGCGTCCCAGTCTCTCAATCCTTGCATCCATTGACTCTTCGACTTCAGGCTGCGCATGGTCCTCTCCAGCGAGTGGAAGCTCCTGTGACTCATCCGGAGAGGGGTTGCTGTTTGTCTTCGTGCCCACATTCTCAGAGCTTTTTACTTTCATGCTGAGAAACCAATCGATGTTCAGACCCTAGGAGCGAGAGAAGAAGAAGAGGGCAGTGAGCAGGTGATCAAGGAAACAAGGAGTGCGGTTGCCTCTCTATTTTAACGAATAGCTTCATCTATACGCGCAGATCAGTAGAACTAAATGAATCAGCGATGGGCAGATACGACCGGGGCAATTAGGACTAGGTAAGCAAAGGTTGAGAAATGACTATTGCTCCGGCCAAAGACGAGATGAAACAACCCGGCATTGAGATCTGGGCGAGAGGAAGAACGCAATTATAGCGGGAAAAGTATCAATTGCCATCGAATCACGACTGAAGCATGCGGTTCTAGACGCCCACTCGGGAGCCCTTCTGGTAAGAGAAAGTCGAGAAAAGTTGCCAACCGAAATCCACCGAGGATGTAATCGACCGTTTGCCAAGAGGCCCGTCGTCCGACCATCTCCGCGTTTCCGCCCATCTCCACCATCTCCGTCATGTCCGGTATGTCCGAGACGGGATCTAGATAGACACGGCGAGACGGTCATGCTCAAACGAGGGATTAAATTACATTCTACTCTCAATGTATATCACTATCTGCCGATTACGTATTACACGCAAGCAGCTAATGGAGCCAACTGTAGCCCCTACAAGGATTGTCTCCCATTTCATACCTTCCTTGCCGAATTTGCCATCTCCTCACTCCCGGCGTATGTCTGTGTTCAAACAACAACCGGCTGTGGCTTCTCCAGTGTCGTCTCGTCTGCCTTCTCCTCCTCGATTGCAGGCGTAGCGGCAGTCATTGGGGCTGAAGCCGGCGCAGAGGTAGCCCCAGTTCGATTAGATTCAGCCACTCTTTGGCGATGAAGAGCCAATCCGAAGACCGTCAGGGTAATACAGAAGAGAATGCTGGCAATAAAACATTAGCCCCTTTCATGGGTTTCGGCGTTTGAAGATGGCGTGACTCACAACTCAATACCCCCAAGCCCAGCAGCAGTTCCTGCGAGCGCTACGCCTGCTCGTCTGCTGCTAGAAGCTCTCTTGACGATAGTCCTCGGACTAAGTCCCATGTCGGAAGGCCTGAACGGAGCATGCCAGAAGCCGTAGCTTGGTCCTCTGCCATACCAGAAACGACGGTAAAAGCTCGTCCATCTCGACAATAGTGCAAAGCTGACCAGCCAGAAGAGGGTGCCACCGACCTCGAGGGCGAGAATTGCCCAGCGATTGTACAGCGCTGGTTTGCGAGAAAGGGCAACGAAATAGTACGCAAAGATGATCAATGTTGCTGATGACTGTTACCAAGTTAGTTTTAGTGATGCTCCACGGCATGAAATGACTGGTCGACTTACGGTGAACAGTGCAATTCCAAAGGCAGGAAACCCACCCCAGATACCAGTGCTTGCGGCAGTAAAGGCGAGGACCAGAATCGCAATCACAGCCCTCGCACATCCGATTGCGTTGGACCAGGGCGGCATAGGCACGACGGGCCGGGAAGATTGGGACGCGTTGGACATCATGAGGGAGGTCGAAGTCGAAAATCGTGAAACTGGCTGGATTGGTGCCTCTCCAGTGCTCTGGTCGACCATCTGCTTGAGTAGTAACTGCAAGGACGCAAAGCCGACGGGTGACTACGAGAAGAAATCAAGGCTTTGAAGGATCAGAGAGAACCGTCCAGTCCCTCACCTTTATCACCCAGTCTGAACTTGTGACTCGGGCAATGGTAGCTGCAAGCGTTCGCCAGACAACGTACAAAGAATGAAGCCTTGATTCGGCGCTGTCGAGGAGCCTCGCCCAGCATGGACCATCTCTTATCCTCTCTGATTGGGTCGAGCGACAAAGAATGTGCTTGGGGTTTGGATCATAGTCCCATGCGAGGTCGGACCAGTAGACAAAGGCTTTGTGCTCTCAGCCGCATTCAGTCGATCTCATCAATCGTAAACTATCAATATACAGCGTGTCCATATTACTAGAATCATGTCTCTTATGGAGGTGGTGAGCCTACGACCTCTTCTAACCCGATATGAGCTCTGAATAACCGCTTCTTCTCCGCCAAATTTGCACCCTGAGTAGGAATACCTAGTTGTTGTAGTACCGAATCTAATTGTCTTCTTGCCATACGTTCGATTTCGACTGAGGTACGAGGGAAATTAAGGATAGCGGTACTGGTAGTAGCGTTAATAAATGGTACAAGATTTTCGTTTTGACTTCGAAGGTATGTATTCTGAACGCGGGCTGCGTTATTATGATTCCTATAGAATTAGTATAGTAATATTAAAATAAGTCGAACTATACATACGACGCAGTAATTGTAGTTATAAGCTCTTGACGAACATCGATAACTTGCTGGCGGATATTTGCAATGTCTCGTCGTATTGCCCTCGTGTCTCTCGTTAACTGCCCCCTTATTGCACGGAGCTCGTCGAGAAGTTGGTGACCGCCGGCGAGTGCAGGTGTATTTGGTATCTTCAGAATCTCGGTAGCAATGATGTTGAAGTTAGCCTGCGGACCAAGAGCGATTTCGTCCGCCATTGTAATGGTGAGGGTAAGGGTGATTACGGTGACAGTAATTGTGGTGACAGTGATTATAGTGAGGGTAGAAGTGTTTGTTTTGGGTTCCCGGATGGGTGTGGGCGAAGGAAAGCGCTAATGCAACCTCCGTTGGAACTGTAATTACAACTAGTGACATCAGCATCAATCGAGTCTATTACACCACAATTGATCTTCCAGTTTTGTCCATACGCAGTTCCGAGTACAGAGGACATTTCCCCAGCTCCTCCCAAGCTCCGTGTTTTGATATAAACGGTCTAGGTGGAGGCTTTCTGTATCTTTTAGAGAAAAGCACCCAAACAAACACCGACCCTCGGCATTCATCCCCTCCCACGACACAACACAACTCCTGAGCCATGCTTTCCCAATGTACTAGACGCTCTCTATTGAGAACTGGCCAAATATCTCGGCAAATCAGCAGCCAGACCAGAACAATTGTAGGGTACACAAAAACACAATTTCCGCTGAACACAGGCGCCGAGATCCCCGCCATAGGGTTCGGAACGTGGCAGGTAAGCTCAATTCTCGCTCGAGCAGACTATCCTAGCCCAATCAAAGGTGTCGCTGGAACAGCTGCCCGTGACTACATAGTGTCTGACCTGCATAGGACAAAGAAGCACAGGAAGACGCAGTGGCCGAGGCATTGAAGGTGGGGTATCGACATATCGATACAGCACGGATGTAAGAGTTCCATCACTACAGTTGACCAGATCCTGGACACTGAGTCCTCCCAGATATGGCACCGAGCCTGGTGTCGCTAAAGGCATCAAAAGGTCGGGCCTTCCGCGAAGTGACATTTTCCTCACCACCAAGCTGTGGAACAATTCGCACCATCCTGATGACGTGGAAAAGGCATGCGATGCCTCGCTCAAGGATCTTCAAACCGACTATGTCGACCTCTACCTGATGCATTGGCCCTCGCCCTGGGCGCGGGGCGACAAAATGAGGCCCATGAAGGACAACAAAATTGTCCCCGGTGACACGGACTACGTCGAAACCTACCGAGCCATGGAGAAACTGGTGGCTAAGGGCAAATGTCGCGCCATCGGCGTGAGCAACTTCTCCCATGCAGAAATGGAGCGGCTGCTGAAAGAAACCTCGATCGTTCCGGCCGCACATCAAATGGAACTGCATCCGTATCTGGTCCAGGCGGATTTCTCGACATGGCATAAGTCAAAGGGCATCCACATTACGCAATACTCTCCGTTTGGAAACCAGAACGAGATCTACGACAAAGGCAAGAACATGGGCAAACTGATTGACGACCCGATGTTGAAAGAGATTGGGAGGAAACACGGCAAGAACGGGGCGCAAGTGGCTCTGGCATGGGGAATAGCGAAGGGCCATTCGGTGATTCCCAAATCCAAGACGCCATCACGGATCAAGGCCAATTTCGAGGGCGACTTCAAGCTCGAGGCTGAGGACGTGGAAAGGATCAGCAGATTAGACAAGAAGTTGAGGTTCAACGATCCGTCCGAGTCATTTGGCTGGAACTTTTACGCCGATCTCGATGGAAAGAGCAAGTAAGAACTCCTTTTCTTTGACCACGCCGGAAACACACTGGGCCATGGAGCTTGCCGAGACTTTGTTACAGGACTTGAATATGTCAAGATTGGGACAATGGCTTGGCTGTCAGGTTGGTTGGATAATGGACCGAGAAGGGGACTCTTGGGTTGTGTTGTCTGCGTGTCATGTTTGCCTCTGGGAGGTTCCGCTCGCAATGGAGACAGCTAATCAGAAGCGTGGTGGGGTGTGTCATCCCAAACAATCTTCCGAGTATGTACAAGTGTGTGAGTGCAAAGCGGGTGTGAGGATGCACAGCCTCGCATTTATGCGTACGCACAAAGTGGCCAATTCGGAGAAGGGGAGAGTCTTTTATGATTTTGTGCCTGGGTACCTCTTATTCTAAGCCACAGGGGATGCGACGCACCTTGTACGAGTTACCCGTCACCTATTATTGTAAGAAATAATATGGGGTGAAAATGGCACCCGGAGGGCACTTGGTCGTGTGCACCACGAGGGCCACAAGCACCGCCGAGAGACCTTGTGATTTCTTTGGTTTCTTTGATGACGTTTGCCAGATTCCCGGCGGAAGAGGGGGCCAGATCCCCTGCATCCTTTTCGATCCCTTTCCGTCTTGTTTCCCAAGCTGCCCTTTTATGGCATTTGTTCACACGATCCGCCGCCACCCATGCGACCGTAACCCAGAACCCGTAATCCGCACCCGAGCGACTCAGCTGAGCATTATTTGAGGCTGCCACCACATACACACACGCTGGGCTGGCTGGCTGAGCTGGGCTTTGTTTCAAAGGGCTCGTTGGATCTTCAATGGATTTGGATCCTGATTGTTCTACTACTGCGATAAATGTCCTTGTCCCTGTCGTAATAATCTCCTCTGCTCAACTTCTGTCAGGAACTTAATAACGGGAAATTATTTTGTTTCTCTTTTCTCGTATCTGTGGCGGCCCATCCTTCCTCCAAATTTCACCCGTGCGCACCTTGGGTCGGTCGCGTGCTCAATTACCAGAAATGGTCGCCACGGGAAAAACAGTCAACGGCCTCTCCAGCCTCGCTTCAGGCATAGGACGTGTTTCTAAGAGGCTTATTGCATCTTATATACTTGACTGGATTCTTATACTGTAAGAAAGAACTGATGGGGCGGGACGCAGAGTGCAGCTGCAAGAAGTTAACCATTGCTACAGGGGAACGGCTGCAGTAGGCGGCGCCTTTTCCAAGATCCACGGAAACAAACACCCCTTCTCGCTTCAAGATCCAGATATCTCCTATCCTTACCATGAGGATACTGTCACAGTTCCAGTCCTCATCGTCGTTGCCATCATCGCACCAGGCGTCATCACCGCCATCATCTCCTTACTTTTCATCCCCGGACCGACCGCCCACCGATCAACCCCCAAGGCATTACTCTGGCGCCGAAAGCTCTGGGAGTGGAACGCAGCATGGATGGGCCTTGGTGTTGCCCTTGCAGGAGCATTCGTCATCACCGAAGGCCTGAAAGATCTGACTGGGAAACCCCGGCCGTTTTTGCTTGCGGTGTGCGATCCAGACTTGAGTCCTGAAGCCATCCGCAGACACCGTGTGGGTGGACTGGGAACCTCCATAGATTCGGCCACGCCGATCCTTGTCGATTGGCATATCTGTCGGACCACCGACCAGAGCAAATTGCGGAATGCCTTTGCGAGTTGGCCGTCGGGGCATTCGAGCTTCAGCTGGGCGGGCATGTTCTATCTCACTTTGTTCATCTGCGCCAAATTCGCTGTCCAAATCCCTTTCTTGTCACCAAGTTCCGAAAGTGTGCGACAGATGTCGGCATTCGATGAAGAGGAGGAACTAGGGAAAGACTCCATAACTACCTCCTCTTCCCACCAGCGGTCCCTCCCCCCTCGCAACCAAGCAGCAGCTCCTCCCATATATCTGCTCATCATTGCATTCATTCCCATCGCCGTCTCCATGTTCATTTCGGTGTCGCGATATTTCGACAATCGTCACGCAGGGTTCGACATCATTTCGGGCTCGGCCCTCGGTGTTTTCACCGCTTGGTTGGGGTTTCGGTGGTACCATCTGCCAATTCAGGGAGGAAGTGGATGGGCTTGGGGAGCGAGAAGTCGTGATCGAGCATTCTGGTTGGGCGTAGGGCGTGCGGGCTACGTAGGCGATGAAGGCTGGGAGGCTGCGAAGCTGACAGCGCACAACCGAGGTCTGGAAGCTGGTCAACAGGTCACAACGGGTGGGCTGCCTGATCAGCAGGATGCGACGGAAACCGTTGTGGCAAACAGAGTTTAGGAAATAGAAGATGAAAACCAAATAACAGTTGCTTTTACTCCAAAGGAGCACTTTTGATGGAATTGCAGCTGAGGCATTATTACCGGGCACGTGTTGACAAGGTCAATGACGACCATAGAATGACTTCAGTACAATGACTGTCAAGTGGTCCCGAATCTGACGAGACCAGCTTGAAGCTGTCTGTAAAAACCGTTCAATGTGAAGTGTTGACCGCGTGGGACAATTGAGGGACATGAGGCGACACGAAGGTGAAAGTCAAACTCAAGGTTGGACGGCGTGGCGCCTTTGAACCTTCGTTTCGATAATATGGGGGACTGTCGATGACTTCATCAC
>WJFF01000012.1:76107-87116 GCA_011800825.1 Fonsecaea pugnacius | reverse complement strand
GTTCGACCTAGACAGACACCTGATATGGTAACTTGACTAGGTCTCTCGGACAATCATTGTAATCGTGATGATGGTGACAGACGGCGCTGTTTGGCAACACACACATAAGAAAGAGGTTGTGGCGGGTTTGGCGGTTTCGGATGAGTATTCCCTTCTACCACCATAGAAAAAGAAGGCTGTGCACATTTGCCATGTGTCGGTCGCCGTGTGCCTCGACCTTGCTTGCAGGTGATCTGTGAAGCGGCGCGGGCCTTGCTTTTCTTTCTTTCTGAGTCGCCGATTTTGAACGGATATGAATCTCTGGATATCGAGAGACAAGTATGGGGTTCCGTTCAGGTGGCGCACTCAGGGCTGTCGGCGCGGCGATCCGGTTCACACGGCAACAGTAGCAGTCCTCTCCGTCTGTCTTGAGCTGGTCTGTATTTCCCGAGCTCCCTGAGCAGGTCAGAAGAGATGTGAATCCCCGTACCGTGTGCACGCACGCGGGTTCTATGTGTGCTAGTTCGTCGATCGATCTGGGCAACGCTTTCGAAGGTGTGAAGAGGCATCAGATCGACGGACCTCCAGCCGCTCCGACAATCTTCAGGCTCGACTTCCCCTGCCGGGTGTCCTCGATCTGGGTGTACGCCAACCAATAGCGATTCGGGTGCCACTCGACGGCGGGGATGGCGCTCGTGCCCGTGGCGATCGTGTGCACGACGTCGCCCGTCTCGGCGTGGTAAATGTCGAAGCCGGAGCTCAGACCCTCCCCGCCGCCGGATCCCATCTCTTCGCTCGCGCCGACTAGGTACCGCCCGTCCCACGACCAGCTCAGGCCCTTGATGGCGCCCGAGCTGGCGTTGGACACGGTCCGTCGGCACACCCAGTCCGTTGTGTCCCACAGCGAGATCATGGCGTCGGAGCCCCCGACCGCGACGTATTTCCCCGTGGGACAGTAGGAGATGGCGGTGCACGAGGACGTGTGTGCCGAGATGGTGTGCAGCACCGCGAAGGACGGGTAGTCGAGGATCTTGACAGAGCCGTCGCCCTGTGTGATCAGCAGGTCGGAGGGTGGGTATGCGTTCGAAAAGGTCGTCTGGTTGGTTTGTTGGTTCTGCTTGAGGCGCGAGAGGATTTGCGGGGAGGACGGGATCGCTGTCGAGATGGGAATGAGGACGTCGCCCTGTCGCCAGAAAAAAGGCAAAGATATGGGGTTTCAGCTCCTCTTCTCGGTATATTTTGGTTTCCTCTTTGTTTCTGAGGGTATTTCTTTTTTTGTTCCACGCACCTTGGTCCCCGCCAGAAGCACGCTCCCATCAGCACTCCAGCTCAACGTAAAAGGTTCGCCGCCGACGTCGAGTTTACTGACGCAGACTTTGGAACGGGTGTCCCAGAACCGCACGGTGCCGTCCGAGGAGCAGCTGGCCAGCTCGAATTCGCGGACGGGGTTGAACAGGACCTTTTCCACGCCGTGGCCGTGGCCTCGCAGCTCGATCTGGCTGCGCGGACTGGTGCGCTCGGGGTTCCAGATCCGCACCGTCTTATCGTTGGCCCCGGTAGCGATCAGCCCGCCAGAGGCGTTCCATGAGATGGTGCGGTGGCTTTGAAGATATCAACGAGACAAAGGTAATGGACTCATCAGCCGATATGTTGCACAAACACATTCATACGCGCGCGCGGGTGGGCGGAGAGAGGGAGAGAGGAACAGGAGGGGATTCGGGTTTTCATCATGGCAGACAGAAAGGGCTAGGTGGTGGATGGTGTGTCGAATACATGTTTTCTCTTCATGCAGACAAAGACGAAGGCGGGTACATACATGGTCGGTATGGCTGTCCGAGTGGCTGGGTCGGTGTACTGCTGCGTCTTGAGCAGGCTGAACTGAGCCCCGAACTTGTCGCGTCCCAGGTGCTTGCGCTGGCCCACGGGCGCCATACCACCCCCAAGAGCACAAGTATAATTTTTTTTAAAAGAAAAACCCAGAGAGAGGGAGGGTGTTGGTTGTGAACAAAATAGTCACTCGACCAGCTCGACCATGCTCTCTGTTCGCAGCGCAGTTGGAGAGAGTTTTGTGGGGTTTCGGTTACGCTTCCCTTTCCCAAAATGGACGAGTGCATTTAGACCTCGCTGGCTCTGTCTGATGTCTTCAACTACCTGCTACAATTTCAGGTTCCGAAGCTGGCGCGTAAGGTATCACGATAACCAGTTCCTGAACATCGCCAAAAAGTGATAGCTGGACAGCAGCTATACGCACTTGCAAACTTCAAACTTTGTCTATATCTTGTTCATTCCACCACATACCTAGGTAGATAAGAGTTGGGATTTCGCGTACTGACTCCTGGGTATCACATTTTTATAACTTGCAGCCATGAATCGTAGATCGCACACTGTATGCGGGCATCCAATACTCATAAATTCAAGCTCACTGTGGCTGCGGCGTTGAACCGGCCCATGCATACATCCATTCATTCCCATCTGGCATTCCTTCCGTTCCCCAGAGCGAGTCGGCCATAGGGGTCAGTCCTGTAGGACCCGGGGTCATCCCGGTAGAGCCAAAGTTCATACCGCTTTGCTGCGGTGATGTATCCTGTCCCGACTGAGTTGATATATTCATGGTCCACGAAGACTGAGCGCCAGCTGGAAACGCATAGCCTGGGGAGGGTTGCCCCTGCCCACTGCTCGTAGTGTTTCCGCTACTGGATAAATTCGGAGGCGAAGTGTACGACGTATGCGATGAGTTCGGGTTCGATAACGTCGCAGGCGTCGGGTGATTCGAGTGCGGCCGAGAGCCATTCCCGTCGTGGTGCGAAGTGTCTGGCGAAGTGTCTGTTCCCACCGACTGGATTGGAAAGCCGTAACTATTCTCCAAGCTGTTGCCTGCTGGAGGGATCGTCTGGCCTATCTGTGAATTGGTGCCCAACCCTTCCGTCGCATATAAACTCGGATAGCTGCTGGTCGCGGAGGTCGCGTTGGCATTTCCGGGCCAAGGGGGGTGTACGCCCTTGACGTTAGCCCCTTGGACTGCTCCGATTGTTTCTCCTCCTTGAGTTTCTCGAATTTCAAAGAGGGGAGAACATTTCAAAGCATCTGTGTTAGCAGGATTTTCGCCCTGTATTCAAGTCAGCGCTTTTGCCGCATTGTCGAAAACCATGGGCAGACTGACTGGTGGGCGATGCCCGAATTTCCATCGCGAATAACTGGTTGGGATATCCAAGCCACTACCTTCGAGGTCAACATCGAGCTGCACCAAGAATGACTCAGTGAGCGGATTCTTGGTTTTCAGGACTTGCATCGCGGCAAGTAGGAAATGCAGGGAGGATTTGACTGCAGTATCTTCTCGTCTCGATTTGAGATATTGCACAAATACTCGGGCAGCCACATATAGACAGAACGCGAGGAAAGGATTCATCTGGAACAACATTAGCATTTAGGCACCGTTGACGAGCACTCTAACGAACCATCGACATGTCCATATGACTGATCATTTTCATGATGTTCGTGATTTGGTCCGCTGCGACGATACATCGGCGTTTGGATTCAGCACTGATCTGAGCTGGCAGTCGATTTTTATCGGCTTTGAATATGGCTGCTTGGTGCAAACATATAGTAGCTGTATGGATATTCATGTTGAGAAAGACGGTGTTCGGATCATTAAGACCTGCTGGGAGGCGGAGAGGTGGAGGGAGTGACAAAGCTGTGTTGAGAAGAACATTATCCAAAGATCGATGGCGCTTCCAGAATCCACCATTCAAATCATGGTCATTGTCTTGTTCCGACGGTCGATGGAGATGGGTAAGGTTTCTCCCAAATATTGTTGACAAAAGAATGACACCGCCAAATGAAGAGAGCGAAGACGCCCCATCACCATTCAAGATGTCGGATAATTGCAACGTAGGCTCTGGTTGACATTTATTAAAGGCTTCCTCGCTAGCCGGTAGATTTGTGAGAATCTGCAGGAAAATCCATTAGCTCCTTGACATTGACGTGTTCGAAACACATACGTCTCTCTCGTCAATGACCATTGGCCACCCAGTACCGATGCTGGCATATCTGTCCTGACAGTACGCCATCCAAAAGGTGCGCCGCCGTTCTTCGCGATCAGTCCAGTCTCGAGGAGGGGGCAATGTTTGTTTCACGTCAAGACCAACACGATCCTGTCGATGTAAACCCATCATTTGCGCCAGTCGTGCAGCTCTGCCGATGCTCATCCACGCCCTTGGGAAGTACATTACCCGAAATTCGTAACAGGCAAGCAACGTCCAGCATTGAGAATGAGCGATCGTGATCATTCCCTCACCGTGCCCTCTCATCTCGTCCATTTCTGCGTACTTTCGAGCCCTGGCGTAAAAGTGTTCGGTGTAAGCCGAATATTTGGAGGTGATGGCACAAGCATGGGTCCACATGGCATATCTTAGGCACACCGCTGGGCGCATATGAGGCGCGAGGTCCATCGAGGCCAGAAAACGGCCTTTATGGATCATGGGCAACGACGGATGAATTTTCTCGAAATATATCTCATTCCTAGAGCAGTCAGCATCCGAAAAAGATCTAGAGGCTGGACTCGAGATCAGCCATACAATTCATCTATCACTTCTCGTGCGGGTAGAGCTTCTTCAAGACCGAGGCCTATCATCTCCCAAGAGAAATCGTCGTTGGAGTTCATGCTGAAATCCGGCATCCCGGTCAGAGTCGGATCAGTAAACCTGTTGTCTGCCATCATTCCAGACATTGAAGTATCGAGACCATCGCGGATATCTAGAGAAGGCATAGGGGCAAATGAGTCCGCTGTTGTTGTGAGCTGGGTCGTGTGGGTAGTGACTTCGTTTGTTGCATCTCTTGTCTCCAGCAAGTTTTCAACTTGCTTAAGTCGTGCCTCCAGAAGTTTGACATATCCTCTCTTGGGACCGCTCTTTTTCCGTTCTTCGGAGTATTCACAGTGATGATTTAAGCGCGAACATGTCCCGCAGCTCGGTTTGTTTGAGTCACATTTCAGTTTCCTCTTGCGGCACAATATGCAGGCAATCCTCTTTGGTCGAGGAATGGTATCATTCGCGGCTCCTGCCGACTGTTCGCTCTCCCCATTTGTTCCACCCATATCCGGGTCTTCAATATTGCCAGACGTCATTCCCAGCTCGCGAAGAAGGTCGTGCTCTAAATCCGAGAAGCAGCGCAATCTCCTTCAGCGGTAATCAATTGGAATTCACCCCGCGAGGGAGGGCCAACGCGTTCATGAAGATGTGGAGGAAGGAAATAGAGGTACGGTGGAATGGAGTTCGGCACAGGTCGTTCAGACGGTGAGAGTGGGAAACAGCGGAGGAAACAAGTAGACTGCCGGTGAGGGAGATACAGCGGATAGTGGCAAGTGTGGTAAGAGAGAAATTTCCCGTTTGTCTGACTGCAAACAGCATGCGATGTAGTGTGTTCAGCTCAAAGATCCCAATCACGGAAAGCGAAATGCCAGAGGGATTTGACGTCGTCGCTCACTCAGGGTCGAAGGCTTGGTACCGGCCAGACTCTCCAGGCAGAACTGTTTCGCATAGCCTACGGGGGAGCGGCTTGAAGTCTAACGAGATACGACGGCAATACGAGCGGTCGAAGCAAGGAGTCAACGGGCAGTGAGACTACTCCTTGTAGCTTAGTTATCTGATTACATAAGACGATTTTCGGGTTTATTCCCAAAAGCGTCAATTCGGTTTAGATGCTGATTCCCCGCGCCGCCCAGTAATTCATACTCTACCCACTCTACGTATCGTTACGTCCGTAATGCGGACGAATCGTAGCCCAAAATATAATGCCGAGCCCTAGAGGTGCTGGGGCATCGGGTACCTGGAAATGCGGTTACGTCAAGAGATTTTTTTTTTTTTTGATAAATATTGCGGCGCGAGGATTTTAACGCCAAAAATAATTCACCCCTCAAGAGGAGCGCGAGCTTGGTTGCGCAGAGAATCTCCTGCCACGGCAAAGACGAGGGTCTCTCGGTGTATATACCTAAATCTAATGCTCCTTGATATATTGTGCAACATTTCTCTCTCTCTTTCAACCCCCATCCCCGTGCTCGAATCACCGCCTGTTGCTTGCCCAACGCCGCAGCAGGTTTCTTTCGCAGACTTCAGGGCTCGATGGATCGTTGCTTCTCCAGAGTTTCGAGGAATGACACAACTAATGGGAAGGAACATCGCCGCCATCGCCCTCCTCGTTGAAGAAGACCTTGATGGGCAACCACGAATCGCCGCATACCTTGAAGCGGGTCTTGATGTTGCTCAGAGTGTCCATATCCTCTTGTGTCAATTCCCATCCGTCCAGTTGGAAGTTTGCCTCAATGCGCGACTTGGTAACAGATTTTGGGATGACGCTGGTGCCTCTCTGTTTCAGAAGAAAAATGTCAGTATATCGAAGCAGCATATTTTGGAGTTGTTGTGAGAGACCATCGAGGACATGTGTCTCATGAGCTCTACGTACCTGAAGCCCCCACATCAATAGAACCTGCTGAGGAGTCTTGCCGTGTGCATCCGCAATTTTTTGGAGAGTCTGGTCGTGGGCCAGAGGTGAGTCCGTCGAGCCTAGGCACGAGTATGCAGTGACGTGAATTCCCTTCTCTTTGCAGTATGCCAGAGTCTTTGGTGAAGGCATGTTGGGGTGAAGTTCAATCTGGTTGACAGCAGGCACAATCTTTGTTGAGGGTGCATTCAGGAGTTTCTCGAGGTTGGAGATGACAAAGTTGGACACGCCGATATTTCGAACTTTGCCAGTGCCAATGAGCTTCTGCATCTCACGCCTGTTCGGAGATTAGCATGGACTGCGGTAGGACAGAAAGCTCTAAAATCGCCCACCAAGTGTCAATGAAGTTCCAGTCATCATAGTGTTTCTTCAGATCCTCGGGCACCGTGGAGCTGGGCCAGTGCATGAGGTAGAGATCGACATAGTCCGTCTTCAGGTCTCTCAAAGAGGACTCGATACCTTCATTGACACGCTTGTGCCAGGGATTGTCGAGTTTGGTCGTGATCCAGATCTCTTCGCGGGGAACGCCGGAGTCGATGATTCCCTGGCCGACTTCTGCTTCGTTGCCGTATGCAAGGGCGCTGAAATGAGTTAGGATATGCCGCTGCCTACGGTCAGGCAGAAGGAGGCCTCTTACGTATCGATGTGGCGGTAGCCAATTTGCAGAGCGTTCTTGACGGCCTCGCGAACTTCGTTAGGTTTGGATTGCCAGGTACCAAGTCCAACGCCGGGCATCTTAGCACCAGTGTTCAAAGTGAACACGGTCCTGAAAGGCAGGTGTTAGCAGCCGCCACTCTGGGACGGGGATGGACAAGTGTCAATTGGGAGTTTTCTCACTTTGTGCCCTTTCCTGATTGTGAAGTCGTCATCGTGCGGAGTAATCGAGGATTCAAAAACGTAGGATTTGAGAAGTGATTTGACGCAAACTGGAAACTTGCGACAAGAGAAGGAATCCTCGACCCTTTAAAGGAAGAAACAGAGAGGCGAAACAATGACATGCGACCCGGACGCAGAAACCCGAAAATTGCCTTTGCGGATCATTGGGATGGATATATAGTTGCAGCTATATTCCGGTGGGCAATCTTCGCATTGAAAGATTTGGAGGTGGGGCAACGACCTTTGCGATGCAACAACAGCTACGCAATAATCAGGACCACGAGGGCACGGCTCAATCGTCGCACCTGTTGACCCGAGCCGTTATTGGCGGGTTATGGAGCCTGGCCACCCTGTGCACAGTTGAAACGGAGGACTGGGAATATTCTAGATCAATTTGTTTGCCGTCATTTAGGCTGAAATGATCGACTGGGTCAAAGGATGGGGATAAATATCGAGAGGATAATTCATGTCCACATGCGCCCGGAAGTCTCGTAGCATACTCGTATCTCGTCCTGGCACGGAGCAGGGATCCCCACTACGAGGGGTGAGGTTCGGAATGAACATGGGGCGACATTATGTAGCCATGCAGCCATGGCAGGCACCGCATTGTGAAGAGTAAACGAGGACAAGAAACGGGGTCAGATCTTGGTGAAGATTCAGATCGAGGGCCATGTCCGGGCCGCACGCCCAGGCGAGTGGAGTGAAGGGAAGACGAGGCGAGTGTGCAAAGGAAACTCGTGGGGTGGTGCCTCCTCCACAGAACTTGGGATCTAACGTGTCGTGCGAGTTGAACCCAGTGAGTCTAGTAAATAACCGCTACCCGGACCCTTTGCCATTATTATTGTCCATTTTGACCTTATTCATGACGGAGGAAGGCCGCATAAATCTCACTTGGCCTTGACCCACGGCCAGACACGCGCCCTTGGCCTCGACGAATTAGCCCCCGATGAAGAATTTATCCTGATCAGCACCGGCAGCTTACTACGGCCCTCGTGATATATATCCGTGACAATGTCCCGATTTGTACCAGCTGGGACCGATGCCGACGCGCCTGACGATGCTTGGGTGAAAGCGCAGCAACAAGTCGAGTCATCGAGGAAGCCCAAGACGGTCGAAGGGGGGACGCAAGATGGGGGCAAGAGTCTTTATGAGGTACTACAGGCAAACAAGGGTAAGGAATAGGAATCTGGGTTTTTCTGGAGCAGCAGCCGATCAATGCTGACACGGTTGTGACTTCGGTGCACCCCAGCTGCTAAACAGGAGGCTTTTGAGGAGTCCATCCGGCTCAAAAATCAATTCCGTGCCCTTGATGATGAAGAAGTGGAGTTTCTCGACTCTGTGCTCGAATCAAGTCGAGCAAAGGAGAACGCCGTCAAGCAAGAGACGGCCGAACAACTTGAGGTCTTTCGCAAACAACGTGCCGCCGCCGAACAAGCGCTAATGGGGGGTAACGAAGTCGGGATACCTAGAGATCCTGCGGACAAAGAATCGTGGGCCGTCAAAAAGAAAAAAAGACGTCGAGAAAAGGATAACGAGTCTGAGGCTGATTCCAAGCTGAGGAAGGTGTCAACTGCTGATACTGCAACTCCAGCTGCCGCTGATGAAGATCAACAAGATACAGCTGCAGAGGGCGCTTCGCCAGTGAATAAACCAGGTATCAACGACGAGGTTGAGCCTTCTAAGGCGGCTACGCGTCCACAACCGGCTGTTGGACTTAGTCTAGTCGCCTACAGTTCTGATGAAGATGAGTAAGTCGAGCAAAGCGGCCAGTCTGACCAGCTGCCAGCATGACGGCATCATGTCGTTTGTCCATCGACGCGCAAATGCGCCCGGCTGCGCATCTAGAGACAATCTGACCGAAAATCTTGGCTTTGTTTTGTCTATTGAAGAAGGAAGGAAGGAGTTGGTTGGCCTCTCCTGCCAATAGTAATGATGCAGACTGTTTGGCCTCTTGAGCAGCGAGGCAGCCTCTGGTTTCTGCAGCTCCTGCGCGTTTTGTCGCGACAGGCAACGCATCAGTGGGTGCACCCGCCTAAAACGGGGATGGTGGCAGCTCTCTTTCCACCTGTGAAATATCGCCGAGTGGCTGCAGCGGCGAGCACGGGGCGTCCCTGTCCCTGCCGATGAACTGCGTTGGCTCTGCACTTTGCCCTGCATCGCGTCTCCTTGTCTTCGTATTCTACCTGCGCCCGTCACCCATTGACCTGCCGAACTCGGGTTTTCTTTGCTACACCGGTTTGCGGCTCTGCATGCATCGAACAAGTCACAATTGCATAGAGCAAGAGGGGGGATTCGTATCAAGGGGCCTTCTGCCCTGCCATTGTTCCTACGATAAGTGTACGACCTCAACTCAGTCACCTCCTGATGGGTGTTGGCAGCTCGGATCACATCGGGGGCACATATGTGTGGGTCGATTGCCTTTTCACCTCAACAAGGGCCAATTGCAACTGTCCAGCAGGCATCCCAGTTATCAGGGTGCCAGGGAATCTCCCACGCCAGACAACTCCTAGACAACTCCTAAGGTGGTGTGCAGCGTTTGGTCCACAGCCCATCCACACACCATCCACAGCCCGGTCTTGCTGGAATGCTGCTAATTTTGCTGGTCTCGCGCATTCCAACCCATCACCAACTGGCTTGCCATCTACTCCTCTCCTATTTGTCTGGTGGTTCGTGTGTAATTGTAGCGGTGAGCGATTCGTTGCCACATCGATTGCTTGCCTGCATAACCAGCGAGACTTGTCAGGCGCGTCATTCGTTGTTGGCTCTGCAGGTCAACACCGCCAGATTCTCCAAAATGCAATTGATGCATTGAATGGAGTCGTTTGGGCATTGATGAAAATTTCCAACGAGGAGTGGGAATTCTGGCCGGCTGGATGAGGGTATATGAGTGACCTCATTTCTCCTTTTCTTCCTTTCCCCCCCGTTTGTGTATCGATAGGGAGGGTGATAACTAGCAGATATTAGGCCTGGGTGTGGTATTGGCTTTCCCCCCTTGACTGTTTCTGGCCAGGCGAGCCGCTGAGTTGCTGGGATCTGCGCAGTCTGAGGAGCGTGACTGCAAGGGGGCGCTGTGGCACACCCGCTGTCATTTGCCCGCTCGTCTTCGCTGTTGCCCCATTGGCACCTGGGTTTGGTTTTGCACACCAATGAGCAAGTCAAACACCTTGTGACCTCCTGACGCTGCATTTCCCAGCTCAACCACTGCTCTCAGTTCTTCTATCGCTCGAATACCAGAGGCTGTGTAGACGTAGCCTCAATCTCGTTGTCTGCTTTTCCATCCATCTGTTTCGCGTCACCGCTGCCGCATCAAATGCTCTCCCAATTTAATCGGTCAGAACGTCTTGCCCAGCTACAGCAACAGCTACAGCATGGCGGCTCTGGTCGCCGCGTCGCTCGCCGGCAGAGAAAACGCGTTTTCTCAACAAAGGACCCCGAGATGGTGGAAGATGGCAAAGGCTGACCGTGCAACACTATCCTTTTACGACATGGCGGAGGTTGGGTGTATTTCTCCAACACCTTGCATTGCCGATTGGCGCCATCGCATGCACACCGCCATGCTTGAGAACTACAAGCCAGGACAACGGGTATGCAGAACACTACTCCATCCTAACGCACATCCGTCAAGTGCAAGCCCCTACTTCTTCTTTCTAAGCTCGCGA
>WJFF01000128.1:87797-104455 GCA_011800825.1 Fonsecaea pugnacius | reverse complement strand
CTGCTGCTGTTGGTGGGCTGGAAGATGTTGTTGTGCCAGAGTCTCAAGTTCTTTGCGATCGCGGACCCGTTTGCGTTGCACAAGATCCCCCCTCACCATGCGCAGATATTTCGTGGCTTGGTCGATCAGCTCCCGACTTTCGATGCTTTCCTTGAGCGTCTGTAACATAGTCATAACCTGATTCTCATTGTTGAGATGCGGGCACGTTCGAGAATGCCCCAGATGCGCAATCCCACACAGCCCGCAATGTTCAACACCTGCCAACTTCAACCGACACCAGCCCATGGGATGTTGCTCATTGCACGCAGAGCAATGATGCACCACCGGCATCTGTTGCACCGGTCCATGGTCAAAAGTCACATCTCCATTAAAGTGTGGTGCAGGTCCCAAGGGGACGCGGACTCGTCGGAATGGTCGTGCTGTAAATATTTCCATGTCAGCATCGGCGACTTTGCGGACTGGACTGGAACCTCCTACCTTGAACCCTTCGTCGTGAATGGGACGTCGAGTCCGTCTCTGTGACATCTTCATCCTCAGAGGGATCCTGAGGGGCTCTGTAGTCAGGATCGTCCGCTTTGACGCTGCGATTGACCTTGCTCAAACGAGGCTCTCCGTCGTCGAGACCATAATCGACGTTCTAAACATGTTAGTGCCGGACGATTCCTCAACAGGCTTTCTTACCTGTCGCTTCCGCTTGCCGCGCCCAAAAGCCTGAGCTTTCATGGCTTGCTCCTCAGCAAATTGTCGTTCGCGTTCCTGCAATATCTTATCCCAAATTCCCGGGTTAGGGGTGTTCTGGCCCGTGCTGTCTGGTAGATCCTCTTCCAATGCAGATTTGTCGTTGGCCCAGATTCGAGCGAAGCTAAATTGTGATTCGGCCGATTTGACTTCGTCGATCTTTGTGTCCTCGACCTGCGTCCGGTCAAGAAGCCGATCGATTGAAGCCGAGTCATAAATAATATCATCAGCACTGGAGTCATCCTGGAATAGGGCCTCAGCACCGTGCCGAAGAATTGACTCCAGATCCTCGCCTGCGTCGTCTTCCTTGTCCATTCGCTCGATGAGCACATGATCTAGTGCCATCTTTTTTCGACCAATCTGGATAATCTTCTCTTCAACAGTGCCTCGAGTCATGAGTTGGAAGACAAGAACTTTGTTCTTCTGACCGATGCGGTGAGCTCGGGAAAGTGCTTGGATGTCCTGGTGCGGGTTGAAATCTGGATCGAGAATGATGACCGTGTCGGCAGTGGCGAGGTTGATTCCAACTCCTCCCGCTCGTGTTGACAACAAAAAGGCAAAATAAGGCGAGTCTGGTGCATTGAATTCGTCAATTCGTTTTTGTTTCTCAGCAGCAGAAATTTGTCCATCAAGCCGGCGATGTTGCATCCCCAGTCCGTCAAGAAAGTCTTCTAGAACGTCCAGATTGTCAAGAAACTGGGAGAACATGAGGACCCGGTGCCCACGCTCTTGAAGTTTGGGAAGCATCACGGTGAGCAACTGCAACTTGGAGGACGCTTCGACCAAATTGCGATATGACACCGCGCCATCGACTGCTCGCTCCTCAATCTCACGGCTGTAGACAAAAGGGTGGCACAGACTCTTGCGCAATTGCATCAGGATGTTGTTCAGGCTATATCTTTCTTTTTGTGGGATATTGCTGTCCCGGGCAAAAATCGACTTCATCAGTTGTGGGTTTTTGGCCAAAATAGACTTGTAGACTTTTTTCTGGACGGTTGACATGCTGACGGGCACAATGATCTGGGCCATGGGAGGGAGGGATGTCAACACCTGTGCCTTGGTACGTCGAAGAAAGAACTTTCGGAGCATGGCGTGGAGTTCGGGAACGTTTTCCTGTGTAAGATTGGCATATTTGGCTTCAAGGTCAGCGGCACTGACGCTCTTGTCGAGGAACTGCAGCAAGTTGAATAGCTCCCGAGCATTGTTCTGAAGGGGTGTTCCGGTTAATAAGACTTTAAATGGGAAGCGGAATTTTGAGAGGAGTTCGTATATCTGCGTCCGGTCGCTCTTCAACCGCTGTCCTTCGTCAACAACCAGGGCTTGCCAGGGGACCTTCATCAAACTTCTCCGGGTCTTTTCTTCAACGACTGACTCGTAGGACGTCACCACGATGTGGGCTTTAATATCTTTGACTTCGTTGGCTCTCTTCTTTGGTGGTCCATGAGAGTCTTCTTCCTTGTCTTTGGGAAACAATTCGTAGTCGTGCGTTAGCTGCCTGGCCCCTGATGACCCGTAATATGTGACAACTCTGAGGGAAGGCGCCCATTTCTTTATCTCACGGCGCCAATTTGGACATGTCGAGTTTGGAACTACCACAAGAAAAGGCCAACATTTGTGATCTTGGACCATTGTAGCAAAGAAAGCGACAAGCTGAATGGTCTTTCCCAACCCCATTTCATCCGCCAGAATGGCATTTTGGTTGGTGAACCACTGATAGAGGAGCCAATTCAGACCCTCCAACTGGTACCGCATCAACTCCCCACCCGTCACGATGCTTGGCTGCTTCTTCTTGATCAGGTTTGTCTCGAAGTCCAACGTTCGAATCTGCGTCAGGTGGCGCTTTAGTGTTGTCTGAGGTGGTATCGACAAATGAAGTTTCATCACATAGTCCTCGTATGCCGCTTTGAAATCGTTCCATCGTTCCGTGTCGGCATAGACAGGTGGCTTCTCCCAAATAGCATCTTCATAGCCGAGACCCTTGTATTTGACAAATGCCGAGTCAACCTCCTTTACACGCGCGAGGTCGATCTCCTTGGTACTGTTGCGTACGACGCTCGAGTAGCGTACGTCGAAAACGATGTCGACCCGGAACACCTCCTCTGGAATCGCATCAGCTGTGGTCATTTTTGGCAGCTGGTTCTCTGCTTTCTTCGTGAAAGCTATGCGCATAGGCCCCATCGCGACACCCCAGACCCAGTCTCCTGGCATCCATGTGGTCCGAAAATAAGATAGTTTTCGCCATTTAATCAGGTATTCCTTATCACTTTCTGGTATTTCAGTGACAATAGTTCCTGGGACGTATGTTTCAAGGTCGACCGGCCGCCACGCCACAAGAGCGTCAATCTGATTTTGATTTTCAATACAATCTTTGCAAACCCATGATCGATGGTAGTGCTCAAAGCGCTTCTGGGCCAGTTGCGTCTCGTCCACCACATCCTCTTCTTCATCGTCAAGGGAATGTGCTGTCTTACGCTCAGGAAGATGATGCATATGCCACGCGCGTGCACAATGCGAGCATCTAAACATCACAAGCGCGGTATTGTTAATAAGCCTGGGTTCGACAATGGTGATTGGATCTTTCCCTCCATTCTCTTCTCTTTGCAGTTGTTCTTGACGAGTCGTCAGACGACCACGAAACGGTTTCGATAATTCTCCCAGCTCATGGCAGCCTGAGCACCGCCCCTGATGGGGGGCCGAGTCGTCTTTTTCGTGAGCGAGCCCAATACAACGCCTACATTGCAAGACGAACAGATCTTCACCCACCTTTGTGACTAGGTGATCTCTGGTGCCACGAAATCCAAGGCAGACCTTGTGGTAGCAGTTGGTGCAGCCCTGACAGAAGATCAAGGGTCCCTTAGCGTTGTCATCACCTTTGAAGTAGCACGTGTCACATTCTTGCCGATGTCTTCTCCTAAAAGGGTCATTTTCGGGAATCCGATGGAAGTGTTCCTTCGTGCTGACAATCTTCGGGCCTGCCTTTTCTTCTTCGTAGCTTGAGATCTCATCTTCTTGACGTTCTCGCATGCTGCGTTTTGGTCTGGTCTTTGTTCGCTCCGATCGACGTGTGACCTTGAGCAGTTCTGCGTCCGAAGACGAGTCGCGTCTTGGTCTGGAGCGGCGCTGCAGACGTGCAATTCCCCTCGTGGATGATCTTATAGATCGCTGTCTGGAGGCACGTGCTCCCCCACCTCTTCTTGTTGTATAAGTGTCCGAATCATCTTCAAGGTCGACGAGTTCTTCTTTCAGATATGCTGACTTTCGTAGCTTGCTGAGCCTTGCAGATCGTCTGCCCTTTCCAGAATCTTCGTCTGAGAGGCTCTCCTCCTCTGCCTCGGACGGGTCTCTTCTCTCATCCTCTCCAGAGGCCTCACTTTCGCGTACATCTTTACGGCGGCGCTTGGTCTCTGGTTCCTCTTCCGAATCTGATAGAGGTATTGTCGTCCAGTCTACCATGCCGGGATCTTTCTGCGAAGTTCGCCTACCTCTGCTCAACGCAACACTAGCTTCAAATTCCTGCAATGCGTCGTAGCCGTTGTCAAGATCTCGAAGTTCTCGCGCAGAGACCTTGGGGGCCGGCATGTCAGCGGCCGGTGGGTTGACAAGCGAGAAGAGACGGTAACAATAGATCGGATTTTGATGTTATGTGAGGGAAGAGGACGCGAGAGGGCAAGGAGAGAAGAATGAGGGAGGAGCAGGTGGGAGCAGGAATAGGTACAGGTTGCATGCTATCAAAGGTCCACGGAGGGGGAACATACAGTATCTTGCTCTCCACTTTCGAGCTCGACAATATAGGTCTTGTCTTTATTCTCAGACAATACCTTGACCACAGAGAAATGTCCTGGCAGGTACTCGTACAGTTCCTTCTCTTGTTCTGATAATTTGGGCACATCGACATAGAAATGCTTCTGGAAGAGGCTAACTGACAGACTGTCGCCATTCTCATTCTCTCGATCCGAAGCTGACTGTTCCGAAGAAACATGTCTGCCAAAGCCCTTCTGATATGTGTTCGCATCGTCGTGTAAAATATCTCCGACTTCGCTAGACCCATCCAAGAGAGACAGCTCTGCTGGTAACCTCAGCGCGTCCACTTGCTGATCAGGAGCATCTTCATCGGGTCTTTCACCCCTGCTCGGTCTCTCCGGAGGTTTGCGAGTCCAGCTAGTGAGATGTATACCCTTCATGTTCGACCGTTGGGTGGAAGACAGTTGGGTGAGGGGTAGTCGTCGCGTCTGTTGAGGTCGGCGAATGGGAATGTGATCAAACGGAACGAGTGGTGAGCTTCTCGAGACGGCCGCGGCTCTCAGAGAGCCGCGTGTCGTACATAGATCTGGATTATACAAGGAATCTGAGAGTGTGGTAAAGAAATCGCAGTTGCAGAGCATCAGATTGCGCTCGAACGTGAGAGCCTCGTGAGCGGTGAACGCGCTCCGCGTCGCCTGCGACTAACTACAATTTTTATTTCTCCAACTTACAGATTTCAATTCTCCCTTCACTTCGTCTGCAGCTTGACTTATAGTAGTCTTTCCGTCATCGACCAATTCGTGAATGCTACAATTCACTCGCTATGTCCTTCGCTTTCCCCTTGCCATTAAATCCGTCTCCGCTCACGGGGCTCGACCTGCACGCTGCATTTCATTGACTGGCGCAATTGAAAAGGGGATTCGGAGAGGTCAGCAAAGTAGGAACAGCCTACAGAACCATTATACAAACCCTACTGCAGAGCCTCGGCCAGACCAGGATCATCTGTCGGACTCTTTGAACATTGAAGGAGAGGATGGGCAGAAAAAGGAGGTAATCATACCAGGCGAAGAAAGGCGGAGAGGCCAGAAAAGACGCAAGGGTCCTAGGACTGTACAGCCAGGGCAGGATGTGAAAGGCTCAAAACTGGCGCGCTCTGACAGGGGCGTTCCAGCCTCAATCCCCTACACGACAGCGGGATCGGAGTTTTTATACGGGACATTTTCCGTCTTGTCTGCTCTCACAGCCCGGCGACGGAAGCTCCACAAGCTCTACAGGCTGCTCCCTCCAGGCTATGATAAACAAACGAAGAGAGCCAAAGCTCCCCTGCCCAAAGAGTCTTTGGAGCAGATCCAAACCCACAAAAAGATTCAAAGCCTTGCTGAAGAGGCCGGGATAGGCGTTACAGCCGTTTCAGGACCTCGCTGGCAAGGCGTCTTCGCCAAAGCGTCGGATGGCCGACCACACAACGGCTGGATCCTGGAGGCATCTCCAATTGCGAAACTGCCTGTGACTAGCTTGTCACCGGTACCTCAACCGTCTGACCCGATCGCTGTCACAGTCGGATGGGCATCTGAAGAGGATCGAGAGATCAACACCGTTTTTGGTGCGTCTGGAAGCAAAGCCACAATCCCGTCTGTTCGACCCCCGAATCGGTATCCTTTCATGCTCTTGCTTGATTGTATCACGGACACTGGCAACTTTGGTGCCATCGTTCGGTCGGCTTGGTTCCTGGGGGTCGATGCTATCCTCATCCTTGAGCACGGGACTGCACCCATATCAACCAACAGCGTCAAGGCTTCTGCCGGAGCCTTTGAGTACATGCCCATTCTTCATATCAAGAACGAAAGAGAGTTCATCCGAGACTCGCGGAAAAATGGATGGAAGTTCTTCGCTGCCGATGCGCCGGAAGCTGATGGGGGAATGATGCGGCGGATCATGCAACAAAAGGGACAGAAAGCCTTGGATGTTGCAGGCTCGTTATCGAGACATCCTTGCGTCCTGGTTCTCGGTAATGAAGAGACCGGAATTCGAGAGTTTATGCGGACAATGATGGATGGTGTGGCAGGGATTCTGAATGCCAGACCTGATGTGGGAGACATTGACAGCCTCAACGTTAGTGTCGCTGCAGCTTTGCTTACCCAAAAGTTTTTTGACAGAGCTCATCCCGAGCTTGATACAGGTCGTCAAAGCCACTCGGATTAACCTCCTCGTCAACCAACTCTACCTCCTCAGCAAGCCACTCTGGGGTAACTTGGACGAGTATGGATGTACATCTCCCGATGGCTACATCTGACCCTACTCTAGGTGTTCCGAGCAGTCTGTCGTCCTTGGAGACGTCATCTTGTACTTCACTCCACTCTTGGCTCGACTCTGCAGCACTTCAAGCCAGATCGACGGGCATAACTTGACAAGTGCCATGCTCAGGCACATGGCAGGGAAGTTTGAGAACTTTGCACGAATGTGGGCCGACTAATCCGCCGTAATCCTTACGGTAACGCAACTCACTCGTCCAGTGGCACTTTTCACGCCAGGGATTCAAATGCTTCCGCAAGCAATTTTCATTGTTCATGTTTTGCTCCTTCGGGAATATCCATTACGTTTGTGAACTCAAGGCGCCCCTGCTGGGGAGGGGCCAGCATGGACATCTTTGGAACGACATATCCACATATATAAACATTCGTATCATCGTTCCCCTCGCCCAATTTTTGTCTTGTTCTCTCTTTTCGCCTCAAACGCCTCATGCAGCACCGGGGTAGTTGTCTTCCCTCGTTCCTGCTCGAGATTCTGCTTCTCGAGCAGGATTGATCAGCATCATATCTCGGTCGTTCCATTTGCTCTGTGATATGCAAGCCCGTCTTGGGCATGGAAATCTGTCTCTAGTGTGGCGTTGCTTTCGTCTGTTTCATCTCTCGCATCCTTCAGCTGTTGAACAGCATCGACGATTTTCCTCCTGCGCTCTGCTATCGCTCTCAATGCATCCTTCAGGATACTCTCTAAGTGGGTGTGAGCAGGCTGTTGTCTATTTCTCCTGAACAAGCCAGCGAATGCTGCCGCGGCCGCTTTACCATTGCCGAATCTTCTCGGCACTGGGTCCCAGTCCTGCAATTCTGCCCCATTCGCAACCCCATCATTACACCTAGATCTCAAAGTTCCCTGCTCTGCCGTCAGTGCTTCTAGGAAGGTGGCTTCAAAGGCTGCTGGGTATTGAGCATGGTTGAAGTCCTGAGTGCCCGCGAACGGTCTTCTCAAGTCCAATCCCAGGTGTGTCAAGCGTGCATGAAGCCTCAAGCCCAAGGTCAAAAGTTGTTTGTCGCCGCAGTACGCCAGCTCCTGCATCACACGCGAGAAAGTGAGATACATGAACTCGACCAAGGATCTTCGCTCGCCTTCAAGCGGTCAGCGGACGTCTCTGGTTATCAGGCAAGGTGAAAGGGGATGAAGGGACCACTAACGACTGATGGTACCTCGCAGCGGTTCTATTTCGCAGGCGAATTCGACTTTGGAATTCCACACCACAGCATCAATATATTCCACGAGCATCTGGTCAAAATCCCCACCAAGAACAAACGCGATGATGGTGAGGTATGCCGCATCATTTACGGAGGGCTTGAAGTCGTTGCTCAATATTGACTCGCTGATACTCCGTTTCAATTCCCGCCAGTCTGCCTGATCACAACGGTACATCCAGATTGTGATGCAGATTTGGGTTATCCATTTCAAGAAGCCGTCTTGGTGCTGATTATTTGGAGCGTGATTCCCTGCCGTCAAATGGTTGATGACATACTTGAGAGAACCAGCGGTCATGCCACTGTCGGTGCTGGGGAGTAGTTGGGAAGGGTCTTCTTCGATGATGCGGCGGTGAAGAATTGGATAAGTGCTGAGGTCCTCCAGCCCTCTCACGGTTCCCGCTTGAAGGTCTTGTACAAGTTTGATGAGGTCTTGCACATTTTGTGGATCATTCCCGTCCCAGGCGGTTAAGTCCTCCTCGAACAATGGAGGTTCGCCCATGGGCCATCCTTGCCTTGCGAAGCTATACTTTTCTCGTCGCTGGGTGTGGGCAGAGTGACGGCTCCCCGAATTCATCTTTATAAACAAGATCGTGTCAGAAAGCTAACGACATGCAGGTATCTACATGCACCTCTCACCAGATGGCACGAGATAAGGATGATGAGCGCTTGAGAGGCCGGGCGAGATTGTTAATGAATGCGGATGGTATCAGCCACCAAATGCTGGCACGAGCAGAGGAGGCACTGACTGGTAAGGAAAGCCGTTTCGCAACCATACCATTGGTTCTGACGTGGGATTAGAGCCGCCTATATTATTGGTGGCTGGACGAGAACTAGTAGGAAAGGGAGTGTGTATGGAAGCTGTAAGGCGTCGAAAGTGCCAGGCAGACGGTTCCTTTCTAAAAGCCTCGCCGCTGACAGCCACGCTGGTGTTGACACCAGCAATTGTCCCACAAGACTAGTTTCTCCGAGAGACATTTTCTTCAGGCTTGGGGATGGATCGACCACTCTGCTCACTCAGAGACAAGGAAAACGGCTTGTTCTGGGACTCACCAAGGCGCACACCATCGATGGAGGCGAAGTCCTTACCCGGTCACAAGAGGCTGGCCGCCGCCCCCCTCAGCATACAGCCCAATAACACCAGCCGAACAGGCAGCCACACAGCAGTCCGGGATGAGACAGAATGACACTGACGACCTATCGCTAAGCAAGTACGAATAGGGGATAATTGGCATCATCCGCCCACAGGCTGGATTCTCCTCGTCGAGAACTGCTTGCAGCCGGATTCATATATGAGCCTCCTGTCCCGGGCTTGCTACCGCTAAAACAGGCATCCTCACTTATTACTTGTTTGTCCGACGAGCAGAGTAAGATATGGCAACTGGAGAGGTCTTCACTTTTGGCCCAGTGCCAGCTGTCCCTCGACCGAATGCGACGGTGACATACGAGGAGTTGAAACTACACCCAGAGCTCTACTTTCAGGAAAGTTCTCTCCATGGCAAGCTGACTTGTCATGGCCTCATCTTCTGACTTGCCCATAGGGAGCTGATATCGGGTTTATGATGGTGGCAGCTGCTCTGGTCTTCTTCATGATTCCTGGGTTGTGCCTCCATTTCTCCGGTGTTTCGAAACGGGACTTTACGCTCACCTTGGTGCGTCTCCCGCTGATCACCACGGGTGTGGTGGGATGTGTGGTAAGTGTTGAGTGTACCAATTCCTCTGCGACGTCAACGCTGTGGCTGATGTTAGATAGTGGTATCTGTGGGGATACGCCCTTGCATTCTCTCCCGCGACATATAACTCGGCTGATATGCAGGGTGTCTCCTGGTATGGCGGAGATACAAAAGCAAATGCATATAATGATGTTACCGCGCGACCTGTTGGCATACAAAGTCCTACTCCATTGGTTCTGTCGGGACCAAAGATTCCAGAGATGGTTTATGTCTTCTATCAGGGCATGTTTGCATGCTTCACGTGAGTCTCTCTTGGAACATTTGCTGAACTAGATAGTTAATGTCTGTCTGCAGAGCAAGCCTAGTGTCTGCCGGAGCGGCAGGCAAGACCCGAGCCGGACGATACGTTCTTTTCATTACCTTGTGGACAACCCTTGTTTATTGTCCCGTCGCCCGGTGGACATGGCATCCTCTAGGCTGGTCCAAACTAAGGGGAGCAATGGACTTTGCTGGTGGTACTGCTGTACACGTCTGTTCTGGTTCCTCAGTCGCTGCTCTTGCCACAATTTCACAACTCGAAGCCGCAAATTGGCACATGACGCGTGTCCTTTGGAAATGGACCGTTGAGGTCGATTTGAAGACCTGGAAGGTCTGGAAATGGCTATCTGTGAGAAATTGCACCGGCCACAGCGAAGTCGAACTGAGGACGAATTCCCCCGAGACAGAATGCGCTGTCAACGGACACGCTCGAGGGCCACGGCCACAAACTCCTCTCGAGAGGCCGGGAGCCAGACTGGACCGCGAAAAGTCGAGTTTGCCTTATAGCATCAACCACATGGTATTGGGCACTTGTTTGCTTTGGGTCGGATGGTTTGGCTTCAACGGCGGTTCGGCCCTTGGAGCGAACCTTCGTGCCGTGTCAGCTTGCCTAGCAACACAGGCTGCTGCCAGCGCAGGAGGCACAATTGGATTACTCTTTCACTGGGGGCTGGGCTGGATTGATAAGAAGGTATCAGCTGAACCAGACACCTTGATCCATATACCGTCCATCCAGGAGTTCTGTGACGGTGTCATTGCCGGGCTGGTGGCTATTACTCCTGCTGCTGGATACGTGAGTTGCCTCGAGCTCCTGTTTACTCTGGGTATCTATTCGAAACGCCCACTGACATGCTGCAGGTTCCTGTCAAATATGCCCCCATCTTTGGCGTCGTCGGTGCCGTCATCTGCAAGATTTTGAGGATGTTCATGTATAGCGTCTTGCCGGCAGATAAATTGGCCATCTTTGCCGTTCACGCTGGTGGTGGAATCATTGGAATGCTACTTACTGCCTTCTTTGCAAAGTAAGCCCCTGCAAACAACGTACAGGGATTTGTTTGTCGCTGACGCTGGTCTTTGCAGCGATGCAACTACCGGTCTTGACGGGTATTCAAGGCTGGTTGACAAAACAATGGGTGCTAGGTTCCGGTCAGTCTGCGTACAAACAGGTGCTCGGCTGAGTGCATACTGACCTATTTACAGAGACCAGGCACTGGACATAACTGCTTGTCTTTTCTACTCATTCACGATGACCTTCGCGATCCGGATGGTCCTGAAGCTTGTGGAGGTCTTGTGCGGTGCCGAAACTCCTCCATATAACGACCGGTTTGACCATTACCCAGACACTTATGAAGCTCGTCCTCAGTTCAAGCGAAGAAAGTCGCTCGACGAAGAGATGTGAGGTTGGTGTCTGAAGGAGTGAAACATCGAGGCCCGAGCCTCGAGAGCCGTCCGTGCTCACTGCTTACCAACTGTATGATCGTTGTGAGATCTCAAGACGAGTGGCAAGGAAAGATGTCAGGTATCTAGATCAGGCGGGGAAGTAATAATAGTGACAAGGCGCAAATATCTAGACTTTGAGTCCCAGGGCGAGACACGTTTTCTAGGGGCGTTTCCGAAGCGAAGCAAGGGGGTTGGGAACCAGGCCAGACCATGGGCTGCTCGCTCGTGTGTTTTCTCAGCCTCAAAAAGGATCAGAGTCCCACGGACTATTCTGGATCTGTGCTAGCGATGTGATGGAGGATTGTGATACGACTGGATATGGTCGAATTCAAACCCTCGACACGACACCGCCTTTCTATCTCGACTGCCACTACTGCTCGCTCTCAGGCTGGATAAGAATTTTCCAAGCCCGGGACTTGACACAGATTCCCTGTGCTTGTCTCAGCAATCAAGGGCCACTGGCAACCTTGTTCTCTGCAAGATGATGAAGGAAGCGCCGACCACATGAACCATCACGATACAGACTATTCCCCCACCCGTCACGACCAAAGTTCCTTCCAAAGAGCCCTGATCAAATCGGGAGTTGTTCAGCCAGCCACGAGAGACCTAGCCGCCAGAATCAATGGACAAAATACCACCCAAGCGTTTTGCTGGTTCGCGACTCAGTCCCACGCTCGTATTCTTCCTTGGCAGCGGCGCCAGTGGATGGGGTTCTTGTTGCCTATCAGCCTGATGCGTAGACACAAAGGATGCTGATGATGGCTTGGAAGTGAGCCTGTGGGCGATTCCCTGTGCCTCACTATAGAGGCTGTGGTTGAGTTCACGGATGTTCGTTCTCTTGAGGATCCGATGGAAGAGTACTCTGTACTCGTACTCATTGTGGGAAGGCCCAGGACTGCCTCTACAATACGGAACTCTGGCCATACAAGCAATCCTCCTACAAAGCTTAGAGAGTGGCCTCTAGGTCTACAAGCCAAGTGAGTGACCTACTTGGTGGGCGTCCATCATGGTAAGTTCCCCCGACAGCCACCGACACAGCAATATTCCACACGTTCGGGTTGAGGTAGTAACCCCCCTTCAATCCCAGGATGTCACTTCAGGATGCAAGTGCCATTGCGGCAAACCGATCCCCTGGAAATGGGCTGCTCGATGCTCCAGGACCAGACAATGTCCCGACTATTACTCGCTCCACTGCCACAAGGACGACTGCAATCTCAAGGAATGCCGATTCCACGGCCATTGCTGGGACGGCCACCTCCCCAAGAGCTCCAAGCTGGCAGCCTCGCACGTCCCGGTCGGGTTGACGGTGCAGCATCTGTTGGTCAGGGACATCATTCACTCCGAGGACCAGACAGAGACGCTGAGGCAGCTGCACGAACAGAATGCCGCCACACGATGGTTCAACATCCGCCATCGCAACTCCCAACCAGTCCTGTACGTCTACGATCGATTTGGTCCCCTGTGTGAGCAGATGGGCGCTGATCCGACGACTTCCTCGGCCGCTGCGACGTTTCCAACCTTTGTCTCTTTCATTGGCAAGTCGGGGGTGGGCAAGTCGACGTTGGTGAGGGCGATGCTCTTGTTGGGGAATCTCAATGTCCAGCAGGTCCAAGACGACGACATTCACAACCTCTCCACGAACCAAAGCCGGGTGGACACCATCAGGGCCGCCATATCTTCGCAGCAGGAGATGCCCGTCACCCGGTCGGGCCACGTCGACCACGCCGCAGACCCAACTACCCTTGGTGTCCATCTATACAAGGACGAAAGGGGCTCGAGCTCATCCACCGACACTACCAATGGCTTCACCTTGTTTGCCGACTGCGAGGGGTTCTTTGCTGGGGCGGCCCAAACAAATGCCGAACGCTTCACCGCAGATCAAGGCAGCAGAACCAGAACAGCCATGCCTACGACCACCAATAGTAACAATAATAATATCACCAACGAAGACGCCACAGAGGCTAATGTCCTGTACAAGGCGCCCGTGACGGCAGCCAGCTACGCGCGACACGGCCAGCAGGGTGCGGAACTGTTCTACGCGAGGTTCCTCTATGCTGTCAGCGACGTCGTCGTCTTCGTCACCAACGAAGACCAAAATATCACGTTGCTGCTCGTCAACGCACTCGAGTGGGCCGCCACCGCGGTCATGCACTCAGTCAACTACCCGTCGCGCAAGACGCTCATCATCGTCCGCAACGGCGCCCTCGGTCACAGCCGCCAGTTCGTGGACAACGAGCTGCTGGAGCGGCTCTACTTGGACCGCCAGGCCTTTCTGTGGAAGTCCTCGCCCATCCTGCAGGAATTTGTTGACGACTACAATAGCCGGCAAGACGGGTTCAGCAAGCACATTTACCGGAACCGCGACCTCTACGACGCCCTGTACGACAAGATCATTTGCTGCTGCATCCCCCACGTCAACGACATTGACGAACACGGTGACGAAACCATGTTCGCGCAATACCTGAAGCTGCGGACCCAGATCGACGAGGCCTCGCTGCGAGCGATCAGCATGCGCTCCAAAGGCTGGATGAAGTACAACGTCTCGTCCCTCTCGCAGATCCTCTTTTCGGCCTTCGAACACTTTCGCACCAGTGACGGAGCCTTCAATTTCAACGAGGTCGCCCGCATCAGCAAGCCCAATCCACAATCCTTCTCCGATCATGTCGCCAATTTCTTGCGGCTTGCACTCGAGTCCTCGCCATCGGGCATGACGAGGACAATGATACCTGATGTTATCGCGCTGAGTTTTGTCGTTTGGTCCATGAGGAGTCTCATCCATGGTAAGAGCGCCGCCCACCCTCCACCCTTTCTCGTCACTTCCTGTCCACAAGCTGGCGTCCCTTGACTGAAATGTTGCTGTAGTGGTGGACCCAGCACACCTCTTTGACCGCTTTACCGACAATGACAAGGATGAATTATCCCTGGCACAACACTGTCACAGCGCCCTGCAAGAGTACCAAGAAAAGTACCAGCAATGCGGGTACAAGTTCTCAGAGAACGACTTTTGCACCAACGGCCCGGGTACTGCGCACCAACGGCTCCATCTGTCGACCTCCAAAAAGAGAGCGGACGGAGAATTCACACCGAGACATCAGTTGGACAACAACCTGGTGAGCGCGATTCGGGATCGATTCTTGGTCCACTATGAAAGCGTGGTGAGTGATGACGGGACCGAGCACCGTTCGATGACGAAGCCCGCGCTGGGCAAGATCAGGAGAGTTCGACAGGCCGTCATGCAAAAGTACAGTGGGCAGTGGACTCGGATGACCAGCAACATCACCTGTCTGGCTTGTCTGCAGGCGGTGCCTGAGAATGTCCTGCACTGTGGTCACGGATACTGCGTCCAATGCGTTCGCGAGCTGGGACGCCCGTCGAAGAGCTTCGAATCGGCTTGGACATTCGAGGTCTGCCCGCTCTGCAGTGCGCGCATGGGCGACAACTATTCCCATTTGATCAGAGAGAGACCGCGGTGCGCTGGCGCCCGCATTCTGACTCTAGACGGGGGAGGGATTCGAGGCATCATCGAGCTTGCCATCATCCAAGAGATGGAGAAGAGACTGGGCCTGCCGATTCCCTTCCGCGACTATTTCGATCTTGTCGTCGGAACCAGCACAGGTAAGTCGTAGTCATCGTTCCAGAGCAAGACACCCTGGCTTATGCTTATCTTTTTGACAGGTGGAATCATCGCACTGGCACTGGCAATGGGGGATCGAGACGCCAACACCCAGACCAGCCTGATGACGGACGCTTTCAAGTCGTTTGCATCCTCAACCTTTGCCAACCCGCGAGCGGGCAGCCTCCTGACCAAGATCGGCCTGGGCCACTTTGTCACGAGCGTGGTCATGTACTTTGGCCTGTACCAGGCCCTGTTTGACTCGACACCGCTGGAGAACGGGCTCAAGAAGTTCTTCGGCACCCAGACAAGTCTCTTCGGGTCCGCCCGCACTCGTCATCACCAGTGCTCGACCCGCGTCGCCGTGGTTGCGACCAAAGAGTTCGGGAAGCGAGCACACCTCATCACGAGCTACAACCGACCCAATCTGGGACGGGGCAGCGACTTTGAGCGAGAAGACGACGAGAGCAAAGGGATGCGAATCTGGGAAGCTGGACTGGCCACGGCAGCGGCGCCGTTCTATCTGGCCCCGTTCAAGAAAACCGAGACGGGGATTCTGTACTTTGACGGGGCGTTGCACATGAACTGCCCTGCGCCCGGGGCCGTGGAGGAGATCAGGAAGCTGTGGCCCGAGCCGCACAGCCCGTCGCTCGACGTGCTCGTCTCCATCGGCACGGGCATCCAGGACTCGGAGGTCAAGATCCCGCGGGCCATCCGCATCGGGGGCTTCGAGGAGATCTGCCGCACGTTCCACAGCAAGCTGGATTCGGAGAACCAGTGGCAAGAGTTCATCGCGAGCGCCGCGACCGACGGCATCCGCGACCGCCTGCACCGGCTCAACCCGCCCATCGACGAGAACCTGCAGAAGGTGACGCTGTGGCAGTGGAACAAGATGGCCAAGCTGGAGGACATGGTGCAGCGACAGATGCGCGAGCCGGAATGGCGCGGCCGGCTCGACAACGCGGCCAACGCCCTGCTGGCCAGTCTCTTCTACTTTGAGCCGGACGCCGACGCGCCTTCGTCGTCGTCAGCAAACAACCTCACGCCCACGGGCACACGGCACGTCAACAACGTCAACAACGGAACACCCGAAATCCATGGCACGATCCGCTCGCGTCTCCGCCACGGCAGCGCCGAACTGGCGCGCCTCCTCACCCGCGTCACCGGCTTTTTCTACACCACGCTCTCCATGTCCCGCAGCCCCTGGTCGCTGTTACAGCACGACCCGTGGGCCGAGATCGCGGCCTTCCACGCCGTCAAGGACAAAGTAATCCAGTCCGGGCAGCGGTTCCGCGTCCCCGTTCGCCTCGACGAGCCGTCCGAGACAAAACTGTTGGTCCTGGCCGTGCGTCTGCATGACTGCTCCGCGCCGTTGCCCATTAGCGGCTTTCCGACGCTGTTGCACGAGTTGCATCGCAAGGCTAGATCGTGGGATTAATATGGCCATGGATGGATGTACCTCGTACGTGGGTGGGGTGGTTGACTCTCGACTCCTGTCGACCATAGATCGTGCCGAGCCGGTGCTGGGAAGGAAGGGCGCTTCCAAATGAAAAGAAAAAGAGTGATTGGCTGGCTGGCTGGCGACACACATGTAAATGGAGTTAAATGATCAAACAGAAATAAGAAGGC
>WJFF01000128.1:54063-87778 GCA_011800825.1 Fonsecaea pugnacius | reverse complement strand
TTTCAGAGCAGAGATCCTCACAGTGCTCGATGCAGGGCAGGAAAGGACATAACAAAGACAACACCTCAAACCCCAGCCAGACTCAAGGATAAAGAAACATGGGGAACATCCAAGTATCAATCGAGCATGTGGCATCTACACAGTACACGAGCATGTTTGCAGAGGATATGGTATAGCATACCGCATACCTTGCTCCGCGTACCTCGTACAAAAGTAAGTACGTATTGTGATGCATCTCAGACTTCAGAAAGATAAGATAATGTTTTGTATGATTGATCAATTTCTTTCTTGCTCTTGATCGGTGCTTCAATCGATCAATCATACCTCGTACATACATCAACCCACAGCCGATTGTGGTGCAAGGCAAGGCAAGGGGGCCCTTTGGGGGGCCTTCTTCTCCATGCACTTCCGACCGACCAGGTTTCGCCATGTTGTGTGACTATGAACATTCCTCTCTAATGCGTGCATGCATGTCCTTCCCTCCCTAGAATCCTTCATCCGTCCCTCGTCGTTACCAGCGCCCCTCCACAACTAACCAATGTATGTGAGAGTCGGTGGTAATGTTTTTTGTTGTGTGTTCTGTACTGATTTGCACCCGCAGTGCAGGGAAATGCTTGGTTGATGCTGAACCATGTCGAGAAATCTATTTACCCATAAACGCCAATTTCCCGGTTGATTCGCTATGTCCAGTCCGCTAGTTTTGGATCCTTTCAGAAAACATAATGTCGATTCTCCTGTCCCTTTTGTCGCATTTCGCAAGGAGATATTACACATCCAATCGTGCGCTTCATTCGTTTCCGTCAAAATATTCTTCAATTTCGTCGAGTGTACATATTTCTTAGTCCTGTTGACAATGTTAGCGTATGTCCCCCAAAGGATCTCTGGAGCGTGCAAACATACCTCATCGGTCAGGCGGTCCAGCAGTTGAATGCTCAATATCATGACCAACAGCCCAAGCGTGACCACGACAAGCAATCCAAAGCCGAACCAACCAAGCACCATTGCGGCGGTGCCGACTCCGGACTTGACACTTCCATTCCCCAAGTCCTGCGCTACCGTGCTTGCTGCTACGGCCGCGGTGTGTTGCCACATCACACTGACCAGCACAAACACGGACGAAATAAATATCGTTGCGAGCGCCACCTGTGATACTGCTCTTGAAGGGAACGGTCGGACTTCGTGCTCGGATCCATCGGGTCCTGTCGACGTGTGCCAGCCTGGGAAAGTCGCCAGCAGCAAAAATGTGAGGAACGCCAGTACAATGGCAATGATCAGCAGGTAGGGGAACACAATAGCGTTCTTGAACGTGCTGGCTACCCAGATGAGATTCAATGGGTCTTGATCAATTGACACCAGGTCGGCCAGTGCGGTCGAGTTCTGATTGCACATCCATGCTCCTCCATCAACACGGATGCAAATGCCAAAATATCCTACGCGGACATTCAGGTCGGCATTTCCAACAATATTTGCTATCGCAGTGGTGACAGAAGGATCGACTTGTACTGTGCTGAAAACAGGAGGGTATTTCTGGTAGTATAATGAGATGAGGTAGATGTCGGGGATGAGCGGAGAGGTTGAGGAGCAGCCTGCTAGCAGGAGTGCTGTGAGAGAAACCAAGTCAGCGTTCCGAGAGAGACAGGTTAACAATTGAGGGCGAAATACTCACATAATAGGATGATTGCAATGGCTATGAAGATCATGAGGACATGATGGTAGCCTATGAAGGGCACGAATCTTCTCCACCCTGTCCTAAAGCGTAGAGCCATTGTGCCGTCTTCTCAGGGTCCGGTATGTCCACAAGGGCTTTGTGTGTCTTGGGTGTGTGTTGCCGTCCGTAAGGACGGAAGTCGATATTGAAACTCAGCACGAGCACAGGTTTTGGCACTTGGCCGGATTTCGAGTCGTGATCAAAGTGGTGAGTCTCGATCGGAGGGTCAGCGATGCCGATATTCAGTCGTAACGGTCGCAGGTGTTAAGGTGGTTTGTTCTGAGAAACAGAATGGTTAGTTGCCTGAGTTTCTTGTGGCAGAGGAAGACAGATGTAAAGGAAGAGGAAGGAAGAGAGGAGAGAGAGGCGTAGCTTGTTCTAGTCCTGGAGAAATTTGGAGCCTGCAGTTGTCATGGCTGTGATTGGATCTCAGTATGCTGCCATAACTGAAATCCGTGAGGTTGGGTTGTCTAGTACTGGGGAGTGAGTGAATTCTTAGAAATTAATGTGGTGGCAGGAAAAAGCGCAGGTGTAACAAAATGTGGCAGGGCCGGGACTTGAGTGACGAGGCTAGCATCTGTTTTTGTTTTACCTTTTTGGGTTTAGCTTACCGCCAACCTTATGCTTATTTTTCCTGCCTCGCAGCCTTATGACGTAGCCTTCCCGCCTCGGTCTTGGTCACTTTTTAATATCCATCTCCAGCTCGCTGTCAGGTTGGATCATGCTCTCTTATTGTATCTGTGTCCATCCTCGTTATGTACCAAAAGAACTCAATCATTACATATCCAGTCCAATGCTTGGAAGAGGTCTATCATAATCATTCAATGCCACTGCCCATGGGATTCTTCTAACCAATAGTCACGGGCATTCTAGTAGCTCGTCGTTTCTGCCCAACGCCTTGCCTCATCTCCAATAGCCAATCCAAACCCTCCACATCGCAAATGCAATGCATCCTTGGAAACACAAAGACGCCAGACAGAATGCCCCTAAAGCTAAGCGACAAATCATTCATGCCGGTACAAATGCAAATGAACTGAGATCAAACTTGGGCTTCTGTGCCGGCGAGCCCATCTCTGACTTTTCATCTTCGCTGTTTGGTATTATCGCGTCCTCACTACCGCGGCCCTCATGTCGCCAAATAGCTGTGAGGACACATTTATTCCTCCCTTCCGTGGATGTTTCATGCCGCTTGACCACAGCTGAAGATGATGCTCCATGGGAACCTTGCTTGTTCAGTGACCTCAAGGCTGACTGCTGCACCTCGATTGGTTGATATCCAAAAGTCTTTGGTAGATCCGCTTCTCGACGCGACTGGATCTCTTTGGCACTCGGAGGCTGGCTATTTACAGCCACCTGGGTCTCTGGTGGAATATAAGGCGGCTGCTTCCTCGATTTCACAGGGGATAGCGGCCTGGCGAGAGTATTCCAGCCCTCTTGAGGTTGAAACGCGAAGGTCTTCATCAATGATTCATTTTGCTTTTGGATGTGGTATTCGAGTAAATCCTCAAAGGCTTCAGGATCATCATCTTTGTTAATCTCCCTTACAGCCGCAGTGCCGTCTCTCCGAACCGCGTATAATGTCGAAGGCTGCTTTGGAGATGCAGCTGTAGGAGAGGATTGTGGTACGGACTCCTGTGAATCTGGGTCTGGAGATGAACAACGCACCTCCGGTTGCACCAAGACGGTCGCCGTGTCGCCTTTAGCTGGACTTGCCGCTTGCTGGACTTGAGGCTCAAGCAATTCTCCAACACAATGGTCGGAAAAGACATCGAATTTAGACTTGGCATTTCTCTTGTTCTTGCGAATTTTCGAGGCCAAGGGACTGGCCTCTTCGCCCTTGGTGGCGAAAAATGGACTTTGTTTCACATCTGGTGTTGTTGACGGGTCCATTGTGTCCGAGCACAGTCGTTGTCTCTTGACTGACTGAAAGGTTGACATTGTGGAAGCTCTAGCCAGGAAGGCTGTGCGGTCTGTTGTACTTGTAAGCGGTGCTGGTGTTGTGGTACTTTGCCTCAAAGCAGGAGCAGAAGAAATCAGTCTTGGTTCCCAAGACGCATTCTGGTTCCGCTGCAGCAGTCGCTGCTGCGAGGGAGAAGGAGTCAGGCTGTTGGGATCCAATTCAGCAAGTGGTTGTCGGTGAGGCTTGAAAAATGTCTCGATCGATTTCTTCGGCTTCAGCTCGGGTGCAGACGCGTAGCTCTGGCTCCTGCGCTCTCCAAGCGCGGGGCGAACCAAGGGCTTGCTGCTAAGCTTCAGAGGTCTCTTCGAGAACGGGTCGAGGTCACCGCAGGCGACACCAAGTGCTGTGGCAGCTTCCACATGAGGCCCCAGATATGGCATATCCGACTCCGTCATTCCGGGATCAAGTTCATTCAGAAACACCATTTTTTGTCCCACCGGACAGAAGACGCGGTGGTGTAGAAAGGTCAATTCTGCCTGGCGAAATTGCTCCAGGTAGCCATTCGGTACAATCAGCTTCCCTTCCAATTGGACCATTCGAAGGATCTTCTCGATGTCGCTATACTTGCGAACCAAGCCGTGGGCGGTCTTTAGACCCAGTTTTCCAATGTTTGGCAAATAGTCGCAGCCGCTAAGGATCGCCATCCGTCGGAACATCGTGTCTGTCCAGCCTGCAAGCGAGATATCCTTGCACATGGGGAAGTCCGACCGCTCAATCTCAAGCAACTCGCCGTATTGATTCAGCTTCGTCAATAATCGTCGGGCACCAAAAACTAGCATGTCCGAGTCTTCGGCCAGAATCCCATTAATGATACCCTTGTGTTCCAGATAGACCAATTGTGCATCGGCTTCGTATGGTGCAACGATATATGGGACATTGAGCTTCTTCAGTTCCTCGATCAATTGTCGAGCCATAAGAGGGGTAACGTCGATGGCTTTCTGAAGTTCTTGATGCGCCTGTGTGGTTTTCCCGGCCTTGTGCAAATCCAAACCCAGTGCCCTGCTTTCCTCTCTTTTCTTGCGTCTTGCCGCATTTGTTGCCGCCTTACTGGGCAGGTTATCCCCGTCAAAGACCAGGTAAGGAGTGACACCGAAGTCAAGAAGCATCCGAACTCGGCTCAACACGAAGTCTATGTGGATAGTGGTCGGCTTGTCGAGAGCAAGGGCGAAAGCACAGCCCACCACACCTCGATGTAGCCAGCCATAGGCGTCAACCCCAATGGTTTGCCCAGAGAACTTTTTGAGGGTGCAATGCTTTTGGATGGACTTGAGCATAGGCAACAGGCCTAATAATGTTAGTCTGGCATGCGACATGAGGTCAATTGACTTGCCTTTGATGCCCATCTTTGCGCCGACACCAGGCTCACCGCCTGTTTATTGGAGCTACAGGTGATTCAAGGTGGGAAGGGGGAAGGATAAAGCTGCGGCTGTCCTAGGAAAAGGGCAGCAATATAGGTGTAATTGGACAGCCCACAGCCATGGGTGTTTTGTTGATGCTCGACCTTTGCTGTTGTAGGAGTTACATTGCATGCATACATTCAACTGGCAAGGCAAGCGCCCACCCAACCACGCGCTGAGAGTTGCACCGACGCGTCTGGAGCCTTGCCAGAATCACCGGCACGGGCCGACGTTTTGCCGACCTCCCACCAATTTTTTTGCCAGTGGTCCCAGTGCACAAACTCATCCCATAGTGGCAGCGAGTCAATCTCACCAGGCTTAGAAAGAATTGTTTCTGCTGCAATATCGTCATACTCCCGACATGGCTCGTTCTCTGAATAAAGTCCAGAAGCAAATATCCAAAAAGCGAGGAGGAAAACCGAATGCCCTACATGAGAATAGTCGGGATGCAAAGCGTCTCCGACGAGCAGGTGCAAGGGAGGAGAAGTTGGCTCGGCTAATGGATGCAGCGGTGAAGGCAAATCAAATATATGGTAGGGCTTTATACGATGTTGAGATGCTTATGTGCTGAGTTGTGATGACCGCAGTCGACCGGGTGGCATGGTTCAAGTCAGCCCTGCAAGGATCCACAGGCCCGTTGACAGACGAAGAAATGCAACTACTTACGCAGAGGTATGTGAGTCGTGTGAAGTCGAGGATAAGGGCTCATGGGAGGCACCAGCTTTATCGACCGCGAGGATGAAGAACTGGCTGAAGCCAGGCAACAACGTCGACCTGGAAGACCGCCTACGAAGCTGGAAGAGAAAATCAGCCAGCGAAAAGAGGCTGAAGAGCGTGAGTTTCGTGCGGGGCTCTGGGTCCCTGAGCTTCGAAACGATGAAAGCCGCGAGAAGGTTGAGAGATGGGCGGGTGAATGGGGCGGGTTGAACACGCTGGACTTCGTCCGTGTTGTGAAGTCGGGTGGCATCAAATCATCGAGCTTCCCTCCCAAAGCCCTGTCGTGATATGAGGTACGTCCTCTATATGGTCATATCAACCATGTCGCCATATGCTGTTTCTCTTCCCCCGTTTGAGGGGCAATTACGGTCTCGACCAGCAACACCGTTTTATCAGGGCACGGGGTGCCATCGAATCAACTATATCAACATTCGCCTCCTGTACAATAAGCGCATAGACAACCACTCGCTATGAGTGTAAAACTGACATTCCCCTGCGAGAGCTCAGAATCCTCAACATGGAAAGAATGCACACTCCAAAAATACTCTCGAACATGACACCACTACCACAACAAGAACGCAGAGGGCTTTTTGTTTAGTTGGTGAATGACACATCGATTTATTTTATGAGCAGGATGGCCGCGTCACCGAGGGGAGAAATTGTTCCTGAGACAAAAAGATCCTTGGGGATTCGTGCCAGCAAAGCGAGATGTCTGCTCGGCTGAATCCAAGGAATTTTGATCGGAACGCAGAAAACGAACGGCACGAAGGCTACCATGGAGACACCTTCGGCATCTCCCAACTGTATATAGTGGGCTGACGCTACACATTTATGTCCTAGATGCCATTCACCTAGTGCGCAGACCAGCTGCTCTCCATGCTTGTTGATATGCCGTGCAGTTCAGTTTGAGGCACCAAGCATACAAAGGTGTTGGTGTTTCTCCTTTTCCGGTCACCTGACTCGTAAAAGGGGACCATCATGTGATAACATGACTCGTGCCCAAAATTTATTGGAAACTTTCTCGAACTGCTTTCATCTCTGCGTATTTCCATTTTCCTGGTCTAGATTTTTTCCCCTTTTACTTCCCTTCCAATTCCAGGATTCTCTTGCAGCTTTCTGCTCTCGACATGTTGTCACTACGGTTACTCACCCGGGCACTGCCCAAGAACGTCCTGCGCCAACCGGTAGTCCGGTCCGTGTCGTCCATAACGAGATTCGCAACTCGTCGGCCGCAATGGCAATCGGCTATGAAGCCATCGTATCCCGCATTCTCGACTTCTGTCGCCCGAAGAGAGCCTGCAGGGCAATGTAAGTAGATGCAACTATGGCCTGAATTCGGCTAATGCAGGTCACAGCGGATGAGGCCCTCGTCGCAAAACTGAACAATGAACGCATGCTCGAGCTCCAATCACAGAGCGATGACAGACTAGCCGCCATCAATGAATTCCTCGTGAATAGCCCCTTCAAGGTCCAAGACAAACCTGGCTCGCACGAGATTGTCTTGACGCGAGACTTTGGCAACGAGAAGTGAGTGTTCGTCAATACGTGACATGCTGATGCTAACAACCACAAGAATTAAGATCCAATTGAGCGTCTCTGACCTCTCCGAGTACCCGGCCGAAGACGAATTCGATGCCCTAGATGAAGATGGTGCTCTTTCTGACGAACCCGACTTCGAGGTGCGAAAACGAGGCATCAATCAACCTGGTGGAAGAGGAGGAAAGGTCGATGTCATGCCGGAGGATAGCATTGCCCCGGTCGACAGAGCCGAAGGCGGAGAAGAAGTCGACGACGTGGCTAATGTCACGCCCGCATACCCTGCTCATATGACCATCACAATCACTAAGCCCGGCAACAAGGCCATTGAGATTCGAGCCGTGGCTCAGGATGGCACCATCGAGATCGAAAACGTCTGCTTCTTCCCCAAGGACTCGCTGCTCGAGGCACAGAATACCAAAGATGCTTCAGAAGCCCGCAGCCTGTATGCAGGTCCGCCTGTTGAGGACCTCGATCCCGAACTCCAACAGATGCTCCACCAGTATCTGGAAGAGAGAGGGATTGACGAGGAACTGGCTAGCTTCCTCCCAGAGTACCTCGACTATAAGGAGCAGAAGGAATATGTCAAATGGCTCGAAGGTGAGTTAATATACCCAGGTCACTTTGCGGCGGCGCTAACCTCTGAATAGATCTTGAGAACTTTGTCAAAGAATGAAACCCCCTACCCGGGCTGCGTTTGTATTATTGGGAATTGCCTCGTGCCCATTTCAGTAGATCCTCCACTTTGAGCAACATCTATCATGTCCAAAAAGGTGTACTATATGTTACAGGGACGACCCTGGACCAACAATGAAATAATTCCGATACCCAGTTGACGTGTTGGTCAACAACATTCAAGTTTTACGGTTCCGCTTCCACCAGAAGTAGATTCTATGGCGAGTACACTGGATCTGTTGACTCGTGGTGGGAAAGTAGTAGCTAAGAGCTGGGAGTTATGTAGCATAAGTCTCACTGAAATAATGTCCCGATGCTAATTGGTGAACCTCACTTCGCGGGGTGTAGCGCGTTTCGTGACTCACATGTTTTGTGTGAATGGGTCTACACGGATCCAGACAGGGACAAGACTACTCGTACACGTCAGCTTTGGCTGCTTAGTTTGCAACCATCATCACTCGCAGACCGAAACAGGCCATACGACCGGCCGGCAGATGCTTGGCTGCGCTTCTCGTATCCGGCCCTCGTATACCAAGATATTCTCCGTATACTACATCGTATTGCGACTCCATCCTACCCCTCACGCTTCGGACTGACGCTGACACCTCCCAACTAGCATGGCTTGATTTCCTGCCGAGATCCTCGTTCAGCCGGTGTAATTGATGAGCCCGAGACTATCGACCCTCCAATAACGACCAAAGCCCCCCAAAATGTGTCTGAACAACGCGGGGGCTGGAAACCATTCATGGACGCCTGACGCTCCATATGGTTGGGGCTCTAGAACCCCCGGCAAACCCAGCTGTTGCATCATCCTCACAGGCTCAAATACGGTCTAATCAGGCCCCTCCCCCAGTTCACATCCATGGGAATGGGGTGGGTGGAGAAAGAAGCCCACATCTGATAGGAACAATGCCAGAACAGGAGTACATATTAGGGAGTTCCCTGGCAATCAGAACTGTACGATTTATACGGTGGCCTAGGCCAAGGTTTAAAGTGTCACGGACCTGCATCCCCTTCCAGTACTGCTATGCGAAACTACATTGTCTATCAGACCTTTAAATACCTGACATCTCGACGCTGCCGTCTCTCTCAACTATCACTTGAGCAGCTTGCTTGCAACCAGGCGCTCCGACTTTTATCGCTTCGTCTTTCCATCAGCCCAGTATGAACCACTACCTAAACTTGAGCCTCGGCCTGATCGGGGTATCGATCGTCTACTTCTTAGTGGCTTCTTTCCTTGCAAAGCGCTACCATGCTAGAAAAGCCAACGAGCTTGGATGTCAACCAGCCTGGGAGCGTCCTTATCGGTGGCCACTTGGCATTGACTTGCTCTTGGAGATTATTCAGGCAGACAAGAACAACATTGTTCCCAGTTACTTCCTCGATGTCTATAATAATAGAACTGGCAAAAAATCAACATGGCAACAAAATATGCTGGGGACTATGGGCTATGTGACATCGGATCCCAAGAATATCCAGGCACTACTTGCTACTCAATTCAATGATTTTGAGCTTGGAGAAGTGCGCCGGGGCAATTTCTTCCCCATGTTGGGCAATGGCATCTTCACCACTGATGGCAAAGCATGGTGAGTAGATACTCCTCCACAAGGCCAAGTGTTGTGGACCCCCGTTGATCTAATCAAAGGGAACATTCTCGGACTCTTCTCCGCCCTCAGTTTGCTCGCCAACAGGTCGCCGACTTGCAACTCGAAGAAATCCACGTCCAAGACATGTTTAGGCATCTGACCACCACGAACGGGTGGACTGCTCAAATCGACTTAGTCCCGCTTTTCTTTCGTCTGACGCTGGACTCTGCCACCGAGTTTCTGTTTGGCCAAAGTGTGGACTCGCAACTCACCGCTTTGCCTGGCTATACGCAAAAAGCCCGTAAACCTGGTGAACTGGACTGGACGGCATTTGCTTCCTGCTTTGATGGCGGCACCAATGCTCTCGGCGTCCGCGGTAGGTTGACAGAGCTGTATTGGCTATACAGCCCGAAGCACTTTCATGACAATTGCAAGGAAGTCCACAGATTTGCCGACTACTACGTCAATCTTGCATTAACCACCGACCTGTCGTCGTTGAGTGAACACCACCTGGAAAAGGGCCAAAAGAAGGAGAAGTACATCTTCTTAAAAGAACTTGTGCAACAAACACGGGACCCCATCGAGCTTCGGAGCCAATTACTGAACATTCTGTTGGCCGGTCGCGATACCACAGCGGGTCTGCTTGGCTTCACCTTCTACTCGTTGGTCAGACACCCCGACGCCTTCAAGAAATTACGAGAGACCATATTGGAGGATTTTGGCACCTATGAAGACCCCAAGTCGATTACCTTCGAAACACTTAAGGCTTGCTCATATCTACAAAACGTCCTGTCCGAAACACTTCGACTCTATGCCACTGTGCCCTTCAACAGTCGCCGTTCCACTCGGGATACAACCCTCCCTCGCGGCGGAGGCCCAGACGGTAATTCGCCAATATATGTGAAAAAGGGAACAGAAGTTAACTACTCCGTCCACATCATGCATCATCGGGAAGATATTTGGGGGCCCGATGTGGAAGAATTCAAGCCCGAGAGATGGGTTGGACGGCGGCCGGGCTGGGAATTCCTGCCGTTCAACGGCGGCCCTCGAATTTGTCTTGGACAACAGTTTGCGCTGACGGAAGCCGGCTACGTTATTGTCCGCATGCTGCAGAAGTTTGACGTTATCGAGACTTACGAGACTGATCCAATCACGCGCTTTTCCTACGGACTCACCACTGCGCCCTTGCGCCTTCCCGTCCGTTTTCATGAAGCATCAGCGAATTGAAGAGGATTTGAAGGGTATAATAATGTTATAACGGATTGGAACGCGGTTGCCTTCTACAAGGCGGTGTCGGTCAGCAGGTGGAACAAATTTTTAATGCAGTTCTCGCCTCCCGCTCGTATTCTCTTTGCAATACCTCATCAAGTATCCTTCAGTGTCCATCCTCAATCTTTCGATCTATCCACTCTACATCCGCATTACGCTATCATGACATTGATTTCGGGCGCGCTGCTTCTCGTTGCTTTCAATATACTGTGCCCAACACCGGCACCTGTCTATTCTCTGCCTGTCCGCCCGCTGACCAACGATGAGAGCTTCTCCCTCCCAGTTAGTGAGGCTTCCAACATGGTGACAGGTGTGCCATCAACTCTCTTACCTGGAACCGAACAAGGCCGTCGCTGCGCTCTCAACGGCGAAACACCCTGTGAAGCAATTTTGACGACTACACCCGGAAGGTCACATCAACTCAAACTCCCTGGTAGAGGTATAGTGCTCTCTCCTCGAGACTCTGTTCCGTCAGGCTGGGACAAAGGGGCCTTGATTACGAGGTACATTGCCATGGCATCAGCGTCTGGGTCCTTCTTAGTCGGGCTCCTTCGCATGTTGTACAATGAGCGGAAGGAAAAGGCTTGGTGGTCTCTGAGACATCGAAAGGAAAGGGCGCGCACTCCGAAGAACCGGCACAGTAGCACGAGTATGAATAAACCAGGCCAGCTGACGTTAGAAGGACGTTATCAAACTTCCCAGAACCTGCACCATGGAAGCGCTGGGCCATCTACCGCCACTCCGTCGAGACTACCAAGCCCAGCATTGTCACCCTCGACTCTGCCACCTGGAATGCTTCCTGTGGATACCGACAACAATGGTGAATAAGGGATTCTGGACCACACAACCTAGGGGCACAGGAAGGCACCCTCATACAGGTGTAGTGGCCAAGAAGGTGCAGGCATAGAATGAGTGGCGTAGTGCTGGGGGTCGATTGTATGGGTTCCTGAGATCGTGTATGAAAACAGTCAAGTTGCTCTTCTCTTGTGAAAGTGAGAGTAGATTGACGTCTCCAATTCTCTAAATACTCCTTTCTCTGTGGCAGCCCTCTCGCCCTGTAGCATGTTCCCCCGGTTGTCTATTGGTCGATACTCAGCACTAGCTGCAGGCACACGAGATAAGCCAGCACGTGCTAACCGATGACGTTTGAGGAACCGATGGACTTGTGACGTCGCTATCAGATGGAGGGCAAACCACGGAATACAAAGCTGCACCTACAATTCCTAACGACGTAGTATTGATTGCCGAGGATCATCGATCGATAGTCCTGTACATAGATAGATAGCTCGCTTTGCCGATAGGTGGATGGATAGAGATACCCGTGCGAGCCATGCAAATGCAATTAATTTTGCATTAGGTACGAATACGTACCCATTACGTTCGATGATCTAAAGGGGCCAGAAGCAGGTTTTTGTGGGTAGTTAGAGTCTGAATCCAAACACACTTGCTGAAGAACAGGCCTCATATTTCCCATATCCCCTTATTGCTCTCGAGGTAGCTCCCCAGTCTCAAACTTGTGCAACAACATACATTCCACCAACAAACCCAAAAACAATGTCCTCCGGCGGCAACACACCAGCGCACTCAAGCATGTCCTACCCGACCGTCCTCCTCCTCTCGGTGACGGGCATCTTCACATTCCTCGCCATCGTGGCCGCGACCGTCTACTTCGCGGGCTACGCCGACGACGTCGCCGAGTGGTGGGCCAAGCGGTATTACAAGGCCAAGGCTGTCGCCGAGGTCAAGCTGATGGAGAACGTGGGCGAGGACAAGGTCCAGGGGTTGGTCAAAGGTAAGTTTATACATTTCATACATACTCCGCCTGAGCTACTGTAGCTACTGTTTCCTTATCTTTATCGGTTTTCGCACGGAGGGGGGCATTTTTGTTGATAACTAGCTAACGGTGTCTCTGCCAACCAGACTCGTTGAAGAAAAACCCCGTCATGGGCAAAGACGAACTCGACCAGGTCTCGGGCGGTCTGGGCCAGGAGGCCGTCCAGGAGGGACTCGGAGGTGTCAGCGGCAAGCTGGGCGGGTTGGGGAAGTTGTGAAGGAACCATATCGTAATCGGACGCACTCCCAATCGATACCCTCTTATCCCTCTACCTTCCTGGGGAGTGGGGGGATTTCAGCGAACGGGCTCAGCTGGTCAGCTGCGGTTGTGGTTGAACAGCAAACCGGAGCAGCTTGGTATCTTGCGGTGCGTAACAGGTGCTCAAATTTAGGCCCAGAGCGCATGGTCGAAAGGTGTAGGCGCGGAGTAAGGGTCATAGGTGGTGTCGTTGGTAAGTGCCATCACTGTCTTTGAACGAGTAAGTAATGTAGATAGATAGCGATGGAAGCCAAAGGGTATGGCGGTCAAAGCTCACGTGATTATAATCACGTGACCATCAGCAAGGGCATCCCAGCCTCTTGTTTGTCTCGTATATAAGTCTCGCTTCAAAGCTCTGAGATCAATCAAACAACCAGCGGGGGAACGCACTAGGTGTGACAACGCCGGAGACTATACCGCTTGGCCTATTCTGCCATAAGGACTTTTGGGTGTCAAAAGCGCTGTTTAGCCAAGGGACCCCCCACTCTCTGACAATACGACACCAGTTGATGGCGGCCTCGTCAAACTGAGTTCGCAAAGATGTTCAGGTCGGAATTCCGGAACGGTCTAGATATTGAACATGGTCCCTACTAGCCTGTATTTCCGGCGCCAATATACGGTATCTTACCCAGTCGTCGCTGCATATCTTTTTAAACGACCACTATGCTGGTGAATACCTAGGTAGGCCACCGAACGCTGAGGCAATAACAAGTTTACGTCTCGTTGCTCGGAGAAGACTTGGCTATTTCATCAGCAGATGGACGCCCCGACTCAAATCCGTTCAAAAGCTGCTCATATTTCTACAACAAGCTACAACTTCATTTTGCTGCAGGAACACTAGGTCGATTGAAACATTTCCTACTGGCATAGCCGTCGTGAGTTTCCAGCCAGCATGAATCTACCATTTATTTGTGCCACAGCCAGTCTTTCTGTACGTCTCATACCCGTGTTCACTGAACAAGGTCGAATCGAGAGCTAAATCCTACAGCTCATCATCGTCGTGATCGGGAGACTGATTTATAATGCCTTCTTTCATCCACTCAGTGCCTATCCCGGACCTAAGCTCTGGGCAGCCTCAAGGCTGCCATGGTTCTGGTCAACAACGCACGGGAGGATTTATAAAGATCTAAGAAATCTTCACAACAAGTATGGTCCCGTGGTAAGGATCGCGCCGAAAGAATTGTCATATGCGTCAGGTGAGGCATGGAAGACAATGTAAGATCAAATCCGTCATTTCATCCATCACATCCCTTCCAGAAAGCCACTGACGCCCTTGGATAGATACGGTCATCGTTCTGTTGAGATGCCCAAGGATCTCCGTGGTGCCGGCCTGCTCCCTACCTTCGCCGAGGGCGATTCCCTCACTCATGCGAATCGGGAATCACATCAGCGCATGAGGCGAGCCATGTCCCACGCCTTCTCCGAGAAGGCCCTTCGCGAACAAGAAGAAATTATTCAGTCCTATGTCGATCTCTTGATGAGCAAACTGGATGAAAACTGCCAAAGAGAACCGCAAGACCTTGTCAAGTGGTTCAATTGGACGACATTTGACATCATGGGCGATCTTGCATTCGGCGAACCGTTTCATGGCCTCACAACCGGTGGATACCATGAATGGGTGACGCTCATCTTCAACGGGGTCAAAGTCTACCCTTGGCTGCAGGCAGTGGTCTACTACAAGCTTCTTAGGCTCAGCCGGTGGTTACTTCCACAGAAGTTTGCCCAGGCGAAGAAAGACGCTGATGCGTTGGCTTATCAGAAGGTTGAGGAGCGAGTTGCTCGCACGAACATCGACCGTAAGGATTTCCTCTGGTATATTTTGCGCCACAACGACCCTAAGCTCGGCTTGACCATGCCCGAGATACAAGAAAACGCCGTGATCTTGATCATCGCAGGAAGCGAGACTACTGCAACGTTTTTGTCAGGTCTCATGTATCTCCTCCTCCGCAACCCAAAGGTTTGCAAACGTTTGGTAGATGAAGTGCGGACGAGCTACAAATCTTACGATGATATCACCATGGTCAAGTCGCAGAGCCTCATGTATCTCGACGCTGTGATTCACGAGAGTTTTCGGATCTACCCTCCTGCGCCTGCGACTACGCCTCGCATTGTTCCTGGTAAGGGAGAGAACATCCTAGGACAGTGGGTGCCCGGAGACACGACTGTTGGCGTGGCACCTTACGCTGCTAGCCATGATCCCAGGAATTTCTTCCGCCCAGGAGACTTCCTCCCCGAGCGCTGGCTGTCTGCGGACAAGCATGCGGATGGTGATGTTGCGGCTGACAAGTTCAGCGGAGACGACAGAGCAGCAATGCAACCCTTCTCCTTTGGGCCACGGAATTGTATCGGAATGAAGTAAGTGCTCCTGCAAATTCGACGATAGTTGTCGATCGTGGATTTACGATTGACCTTGACTTCTAGTATGGCATACTCTGAAATACGCCTGATTATATCCAAGCTCCTCTGGAGGTTTGATCTCAAACTTGCAGCTTGCCACAAAGAAGGCAACTGGCTTGACCAGGAGATGTACACTCTGTGGGAGAAGCCTCCTCTCATGGTAGAGCTAAACCCCTGTACGCGGGAATGAGTGAATGACTGTGGATGGTCACGAACTGGGTTCCCACTCAAGCCTGATTGGACCAACCAACCGATGTTATATACACACCTCATTGTGGTTGAAACTACTATAGTACGAGGATGATATACGCTGTGGTCACATGATCTGTTGGGGGCTACCTTCCCTATAGGGATAGGCTGCCCACCTACTTCTACAACTACTGCACCTAACAGAACCTCTCCCTCTCTCTCTTCTTTGCTCAGATATAACGCGACACAATATAGACGCCACTAAGGCAGTTGAGTCAACATGACTCTGTGGGGCCATTGCGGCCTCGTCTCTTTGTTCTGCCTTCCACGTTGCTCTCTGATGCCAACAGTATAATATCCACACCAGCTCCAACATCTACGCTCAATCCTTAGCGAGCCAAGCGAGGAGTCATGCACGGTCTACGTGAAGTCGATGAGCATCATCTCCAGCCAAAGTGCCTTAGTTAGAGCCAAATAATTAGACCATGGGAGTGAGGATAGGTTTGACACCATCCTTGCCTATACCCAGGTCAAGACAGAAGTCTGGGAGCTCTGGCAAACAATAGCCGCCGAGCCGCCCCTCTGATACTAGTGTTCGACCAGCGAATATACGCAACATATGAGTGTCGGATGTAACGACTCGTGCCGCAACATGAAACGAAATAGGCTTTGATTGCACCGCTTCATTTCCTGGGGCCCCAATATGGAGAACTTGTTCTATACGAATCTTGGCTTCATTCGTTGGCAGATGACGTCTCGAGTAGGGCACTTGCTAGTTCCATTCTGCCCTCGGGTCGAGCTGCTCCCACAAAGAAGGTGTCGTTGTATGATTATCACGACTCGCATTGATACGAATCCTCCAAGCCTTGGTATTCAACATGCCAGCCGTTGTGAAAAACCATATTAGTCGCTGTCACGACCGAGCTGACTATCAGAGATCGACCAACTGTTCCAACTTCGCTTGAGCACGAAGGCTGCCATCTCCACGAATCACTGAACGGCCAAGACCAAGCAGCCTGCCTCTGCTGTTCAACAATCACAACAATGCAAGCACCTCCTGCAAATATCGAGGGAGAGAATGAGAAGCTGCAAGTCGCCGCAGACCATGTCGATGTTGCCCCAGATATTCATGAAGACAGCAATGTCAGCCTCTGGAGAGAGCTCCGGACGATCAAGTGGAAGAAATGGCTCGTCATCATCTCATTGGGCTTCATCTATAATATGGGCATCAGCATCTATCTTTGTGTCTCTCCAATCATTGGCATTATCAACGCCGACATAGGCCCCGACCCTGCGTATAGCTGGCTCCCTACGTGCTGGACCGTGGCGACCGGCGTCGGCTTGATCGTTGCCGGTACGCTCTCCGATGTTCTCGGACGACGATGGTTCGTCATTGGAACAGGAGTTTTGGGGGTTGCAGGTGGTATCTGTGGGGCATTAGCTCAAAATATTCCGACTGGTAAGAATCAAGTGGTTGCAATATGTTTCTTGTCTTAAAGACGGTGGCTCATTCCTTAGCAGCACTCGCTTCCCTGACCATACTTGGCCTGAATCACGCGGGAGCAATGAATACTCTTGCAGCTATCGCTGAGATCGTTCCCACTCGTCTGCGTGGCATTATTCTCGGCGCCGTCAATGCAGGCATCTTGGTCTGGGCAACATGCGGATCTCTGATCGGACATGAGGTTGCTGTCCACACCGCCCCAGGATGGAGAACCTTGTTCTGGATTATTGTGGCTGCAAATGGTCTCGCAACACTGCTTGTGGCTATGAACTACTTTCCAGCGAAGCCACTTGCTGCGGGAATGAAGACTCGACGCCAGCTACTGAAAGAGTTCGACTATGTCGGCCTCGCTTTGGCTACTGTAAGTCTCTTCCTGGTGTCGAAAGGTCTCCCACTCTTGCTCATATCTACCTAGACTGGACCAACCTTGTTTTTCGTTGGCATCAAGTACGTTCCGACTTATGGGGCGAAGAGCGGATACTTTCTGGGGCCTTTCCTTGCGGGTATCGTTCTCATGGTTTGTTTGGGATTCCACCAGGCCTTCTATGCTTCGAATCCTATTATGAAGCGTTTCCTTTTTCGACGTGTTCGCGAGTTTACCCTTATACTGGTCGTCGCGGCAGTGGGTGGAATGCTCTTCTACTCTATTGTCGCCTTTTTTTCGACGTATCTTCGCGTCATGTTCCATGGGGACAACACAAGAGCAATTGGGGTAGACTATATGCCATTCGGCGCCGGAACAAATGTAGGAGGGGTGTCGTCTGCGTTGCTACTCCCCATTATCGCTCCCATGATTGGGACCAGGCTCCACCTCGCGATTGGAGTCGCTCTCCAGGTTATCTTTATTCCACTGATGTGTCTCCCAACTGACCACTCGAGGGGCATGGCATTGGCATTTTCCTTCTTCGCTGGGGCAGGTCAGTTACTACTACAGAGAGCCTAACATTCATTTATGCACACTGACGGTCTCCAGGTATCGGCTGGGTCGAGCTGCTTACAATTCTCCTGATCCAGCTGGCAACTCCGGACGAGTGGATCGGAGTTGCGACTGGGCTCCTGGGAATGATGCGGTCTATTGGCGGATCTGCTGGATCAGCGGTCTATACAACGATCCTCAACAGCAGGAGCGCAGAGCTGATTCCTGAGTATGTGAGCTCAGCTGCTCTCGAAGCAGGGCTTCCAGCAGGCTCTTTGCGACAATTACTAGGGATCTTGACCGGCGTCGTCACCAGCGAAAGCATTACTGATGTACCGGGCATCACACCCAGCATCATCCAGGCGTCGACAAGCGCCTTGCACAGAGCTTGGAGGCGGGCATTCCAGTATGTCTGGCTGACAAGTATCCCATTTGGTGTGATTGCTCTTGGTTGTGCTATAATGACCAAAGATGTAAGTTTGTCCAGAGGTATTTATGGCTTAGGAGGGTTGAGCTAACGTGGGTTCAACTAGTTGACTTACCGACTAACCCACAAAACGGCTCAACACCTTCGATCTGAAGAGGTTACAGGATCTTCAGGGGACTTGGAGAAGGACGTAACCCATCAAGGCCCTCACTAAGGCTCCAGAGATGCGACCAACTCAACTCCGCAGGGGAGGGGTCCGGCGTGCCTAAGTCCTGCACCTCGAAACGAAACACTACGATGGCTATCTAGGCAAACCAGAGCAAGTTCAGGGATGTGGATACCAGAACGGAAATTTTACTCCCCGGCAGCAAAGATGGGAGAACGCGAGCAAGTAAGCGAATATAGAGGAGAGAACAAGCGCGAGGAGACCCATAACTTCAAGCAAGTAAGCGAATTCGGTTTCACTGCTTCCATTTCCACTTCACTTTGGTTACGGCGGCCTGCTGTACCAACAAAATACCTTGAAAACATTCTAGTTCTACGAGATCGTTCGCCTACAGTGCAACACCCAGGCCGTCACCCTCGCTCGTGTGGTCTCGGTAAATGAAAGAAGGTATCTACCTCAATGCATGTGTATAAACGGCGCTGTGGATTTATTGACAATTTTTGACTATCAACCGGAAATGAGCCGAGATTAGCCTTCCAGCATATATTTACATCGATACTAGAGGATACTCTGCCGTAGCCCATCGCCCCTTTGAACAGTGTGGATGAGAGCGAACCCCCTCTGTTCTGCTTCTGCGGCCTAGCCAGTCCAGTCAAATTGTCGCTTTTTACAGAAGGCCCCGACGAGGCCGAGGACGAAAATAACTTGGCTAGAGTTATACATAGGCAGCAGCACGAGCCAGTTTCTCATCCTTCTTATGATGGAGCGTGGTAGAGACCTCATCGGTCATCAAGGCATCGGTGTCGGGCAGGAAGAGGGTGGTGATGATGCCGATGCCGGTGAAGGCGATCGTGGAGAGAAATACAGTCCGGTAGGCGTCCGCATTGGCTGATCGATATGCCCGAGTTCCAGCGTCGATAATTGAAGCCGTCACACCTAGGATGTCGGTAAGAGACTTTCCCGACCCCAGATTGGCGATGAATGTTGCGACACTGCTTGCCGGTAGTCCCGCTGAGACAAGAGCTGGGGGCACTTGGTCTGGAATGGTCGCGCTCAGACGGGCTGAGAGGACGACAGTGTAGATGGTGGTGGCGAGTGTTGTAATGGTAAAGCGGATCGAACCTCCAAACCCACACCCGGCGCCCATCTGCTGCTGATCCTTCAAGGCCAGGGTGGTGATGGTGAGAGAGAGGCCCTCGACGTACCCGGCTAGGAAGCAGCTGAAGCTCAGCAGCACCGTTGCTCTAGTGCTGGAATCGGGGTCGCTGGTGGCCATACCTGTAAAGGGACAAAAAGTCAGCAACAAACTCGTCGTCAAGTGGCCAGTCAACGATAGGTCTTGCAGGAGGTATATATATACTCACAGCCGAGGAGCACACCGGCTAACGTCAGTGTCACGATACATTGCAACTTGATTCTCCCCACAGGTTTTGCGACGATGCCAGAGACAATCTCCCCACTGACCCAGCATGCTCCGACGATGGACGCTCTCAGTCCGTCGGTGATCAGATCTCCAGAGGGGTACACGATGGCCACCATCGACGGCCATACGATTGTGAGGGCATAGTATAGGCTGGCGCCGATGCCGGATGTAACCACGGCCGCTGTCCATGGTCCCGAGGCCAGAAGGGTTATTGGAACCAGAGGCTCCTCGAGTCGCGCAAACAGCTCCCAGAGCGCAAACACGATCAGGGAAACACCACCCACAATGATGGTTGCGAGGACATGTGCTGACTTCCAAGGGTAAACGGCTCCTCCCCAAGAAAGCCCCAACAAGAAACACAAAAGGCCTCCGGCAAACAGTGCAGTGCCGATGTAGTCGAATTTCAAGAGGTATTCTCGCCGTGTCTTGTCGCGGTGCTTCATTTCAAACGTCGGGGGACGATAGAAGGCCACCCAGCAGAACAAGGCCGCGGCTTGGATTGCAATGACGATGTAAAATGTCGAACGCCAGCCGCCGGGAGTGTGAAGGATGCACGAATTGGCAATGGCCGGCGCAAATGCCCCGCCGGGGATCATGAAGACATACATGATGGCGTTGCCCAGGAAGCGATATTTCTGAGGAATCAGTTCGGCCGTGACGTAGAAGTACGAGACTTGAGTCGAGGCAGCCAGCCCGACGAGCGTCATGCCGGCGATGAGGGCCCCGACCGTGGGAGCAGTGGCACAGACGATGCTTCCGACCACCCCCAGCACTGCTCCTCCGATGAAGGTGTGACGACGTCCAAAGATATCGGTGAAGCGGCCCACGATGGTGAGGCCGACGGCGATCATCAGCGTGTACACAATCGCCACCCAGGAGATGTTGGAGCTGGGACCGATGTCCTCGTTGATGACGCCGAGGATTGGTGCTGCCAACGCGAAGCTGGATATTGCGGCAAGGAGCCCTATGCCCACCGCCGCCATGGATCCCAGAAAGAGGGAGCTTCGAAAGTAGCCTGGTGGAAGTTCACTGAGCTGCGCTGATATGGGAGGTACACCCACGTGGTCCTCCATCTCGACAACGGCTTCTTTTGACATGGTTTCCCCGGCCATGGTGGGTGGTGCAATGAAGACGGGAGGAGATTAGGTGTCTGCCTGTCGTAAGTAGAGGAGAGGTGACCTTTCAGATCAAGTCGTTCTGATGTTCGACTATGAGAAGAAAACTTATCGACAACCATCCTTTTTAATGCCAATATCCGTTCCGGGGAATTGCTTCGTCGTTGTTTGAATGGCGGAGAATTGTGGGGTTGGCGAATCCGGAACCCTTGGGCTGCAATTCCGTAGTATCGGGTGCTGGTATAAGAGTAACCAGCCGGTCAGGGGCATGTCAGAGGCAGATAATTAATAAGTCAGTCGCCATCGTGGCACATGATTCCGAGGGTTTAGGGTATCGATAATACAAGACATTCAAAAAATGGCCACTTCCGATCTGTGGACCGCAGTTGTGACTGGGGGGGCGTCGGGCATAGGCGCAGCCACTTCCAAAAAGCTCGCAAGTCGGGGCATCAATGTCCTGATTGCCGATGTCCAGGATGACCTGGGGAAGAAATTGGCCGAAGAGATCAAATCGACGTACAAGGTGGACGCCTTGTTTCTCCATGTGGACGTGTCCAAGGAAGAGGATGTGGTGGCAATGGCCAAGGCCGTCGTCGAAAGATGGGGTCGGCTCGATTATGCTGCCAACATTGCCGGCTTTTGTCGTGGAGACAGGGACGATGAAGTCGGTGTGTCGACCGAGGATGTGGATAGGTATGTTGTATACATGACCTCCTTCGAGAAGTAGCTCGACAACCGTCAGGCCTGAGCCTTGAGTCCTGGGCTCCTGTTAACGCCCAAACAGCCATTTTGCAGTCAACCAACGTGGAGTATGGCTGTGTCAAAAGTTTGAGGCTGCTCAAATGTTGAAACAATCTCCGAGAGCGGTCGAGATATTCCCAAGGCCCTCTCTACCCATCAAGCCTCAGCGAGGGGCGATTGTCAATATCGGTTCCACCACGGCCGTGACGGGCATGGGATTCGCGGCATATGCGCCGACAAAGGCTGCAGTCCTGGAGATCACGAGGAACGGGGCCTTCTTCTACGGCCCACAAGGCATTCGGTGTAATGCTGTCTGTCCTGGAGCAACAGTCACACCCTTGGCGCTGAGCAACATGCACGACAGCGTCAAGAACGACCCCAACTACAAGCAAGAGGAAAACATCTACACCCAACCCATCGCGCTCAAGGTCATGGCGTACCCTGAAGAGCAGGCCGCGGTCATTAGCTTCTTGCTCAGTCCAGAGAGTAGCCATATCACGGGCCAGACCATCATGGTTGACGGTGGTTTCAGCCATATACACTTGTAGTCGTCCTCCCAGCCACTAAGGCAGGCAATGAATGAATCAATGGACAAGGCAGTCCTACGGTCTAGCCTCTAGCTACCGGATCAAGAACTCACTCTCTAATCGGTAGTCCGGAACGACATTGGGAACAGAAGGAACAAGCCCCTTTTCTGAATAGCTAGATAGCTTACGACATAATTGCCCACGTGTTATGCGCCTCCGAAGCGACAACGTGCCAGGTACATCCCTCCTCGTGCCCTCCCATAGGCCATTAAACTCCACTTTCTATCCTAACACCCCATGGGTCAGTTGATAGTTCCCCACGGGACAACCCAGTAAGCTCGATCGGTTTGCAATTCCGGACAGTATATTACAATTCCGGAGGGTCAAGTATAAATCGATACCCAAGCTCGTGACCATGAAAGTCGAGGGGGGAAACACTTGCGAAAATCCCTCCCATATTTGCGAATCTGAAACCCTCTATCAAGTCCTGAACTTATACTTCAGCTTCTGGTCATGGCTGATGCTGACCATACCCATCACCACAAGGTCGAGGGCCTGTTGCGTTCTGCCCCGAGTGATGAACAGCTTCGTGAACATGAGATCACGGATCCCAACCAAGAGGTTTCCCGGCTGTCGATTGGGGTCTTGCTGTCTATTTCATCCATCAGCTTCATCTTCTCGACCTCGCTTGGTACATTCTTGTGCCTTGTCCCAGTGCTGGGCAATATCAATGAGGACCTCGGCCCGGATCCGTCCTTCACCTGGATTGCATCGTCGTGGACAGTGGCAACCGGCGTGGGACTGATTTGTGCCGGGTCGCTATCAGACATATTCGGCCGCCGTTGGTTTACGATCGGAACTGGGGTTCTTGGGGTGATCGCTTCCATCCTGGGACTTACCTCGCATTCAATTGGTCAAAGTATGAGATCTCATCGCGTCTGGAAAGGAATACCAATCTAAACCATTTGCTAGTGATTGCGACCATGACATTGTTTGGCTTGAATCAAGCTGGAGCAGTGAATGGCTTCGCCAGTGTTTCCGAGCTGGTTCCAACGAAATACCGTGGTCCAGTGGTTGGCATCATGAACTTGACCGCTCTTCCCTTCGATCTCTGTGGCTCATTGATCGCCCGCTCAATGATCTTGAACACAGGACCGGGTTGGAAATCAGTCTTCTGGATGGCTCTCGCTGCCAACATTGCTGGAACGGTAGCATGCGCCGTCACATACTTTCCCGCTAAGCCTTTGGCTGCCACTGCCAGCAAAGGGTCCATGATCCGAGACTTCGACTATGTTGGACTTGGTGGAATCATTGTAAGCCTTTGGAATTGACCGCGTTATCCTATAGTCCCGAGGCTGACAAGAATTACAGGTCGGCCCGACACTTGTCCTGCTGGGAGTCACCTGGGTCCCGCAATACGGAGCCACAAGTGCACATTTCCTGGCACCATTTCTCATAGGCGTCGTGACTTCTATCGCTCTGGGGTTCTATGAAGCCTATATTCCCAAGGCCCCCTTACTACATCCCTTCCTTTTCAAACGCGTTCGAACCTTCACCATGATCTTGGTGGTGTCGTTTGTCGGTGGCATGATGTTTTACGCCCTGCAAGCCAATTGGCCGACGTTCCTTACCATCATGTACACTGGGGACGACTTGCTGAAGGCAGGCGTATACCAGACCATCATGGGAGCTTCCACACTCGCTGCAGGGGCCGGATCGGCTGTCCTGCTTCCTTGGATCGGACCAAAACTCGGCACGACCGCGATCCTCTCCATTGGCGTTGTCTTCGAAGTCATTTTCATTCCGCTGATGAGCATTGCTGGTCCACATAACAAGGCTGCTGCACTGACATTTTCGTTTTTCGCTGGAATTGGTAAGAATACATCTCTTGAAACGCGGATTTTGTCACACAATACTAACACGACCAAAGGCATTGGGATAACTACCACGTTACCGATCGTTTTCATCTCGCTCTGTACACCGGACGAGTGGATCGGATTCGCTACAGCCTCGATGGGCTTGTCCAGATACATTGGAGGCGCAGCAGGAACTGCCATTTACACCACAGTTCTTTCAAGTAAAGCATCGGTTTATATCCCCCAAATGGTGACCGCAGCAGCTACACAGGCCGGGCTTCCCCTCGACTCCGTTCCGCTACTACTGGGCTTCCTCACTGGAGCTACTCCTGGTCAAACCCTTGCTTCAATTCCAGGGATCACCACAGAGATATTCCAACAGGCTTATTCAGCCTTCCAGAATGCTTACCAGCATGCCTTCCGCTACGTTTTCTATACCAGTATACCTTTTGGTATCGTGGCTCTCGCCGCCGCTCTGGCAACCAAGGATGTAAGTTCTATCCCCAGTGGTCATTGACCTTGGAGTGTATACACATGTTCTAACAATGATTAAAAGCTGTCCTCTCATTTGACAATGAAGGTTGCCCAACGACTCGCCACCGATATCAAAACTGAGGATGCGACAGTGAAGAAAGATGCTGAACATGGCCCAACTGACCATGAGGTCGAAATGGTCGAGTCTACGACTCCCAAATCTTAGATCCCCGTCCTTCCGGAAAAACAAAATGAGCTTTGAGAGGGTTGATTCTTGTAAAAGAACAAAAGACCCACTGGATTGGCTTCTTCTGACTCGATAATTCGGCACTACCCTTTTGTCTAATAACCTGCAATATTACATACGCAGAGAGCTTTCAGATCAAGAGAAGAGAACCTCTTCCCACTGTATGGTATCTGGTTCAAACCGTAACAATGAATGGCGAGATCGTGAGAAAAACATCTCCGCAAATAGTCCCCTGCCAACGTTTGAACTGATGCTTTGGTGAGATCATCGACAGACGGTCGAGCGGCCTCCCCTTATTCACTATACTGGATTGAGCTCGACACCCAAAGTAGAGTCCAAGTCTGAATAACTGGAGGATCTCTCTAATGAACAAAATCCTGAAGATCGTGGAACCCAGGTCCAAATTCAAGCTTGAGGACTGATATAACTCTAGGCACCAAGTCTCTTCAGGAAAAGCACATCGAAACTACAACTCAAGAGTTCGATGACATTTCCCCAGGGATCCTGGACAAAGAAGGCCTGTTCACCATCCGCAGGCTCGATGAGGACGCCGACATTCTTCCCACCGCTCTCGATCGCCTTTTGTGCCGTTTCTTCCACATTGGCCACGGTGAAGCAGAAATGAAAGACACCGCCTTTCGTATAGGTGTCGGGACACCAGTCGACGCGCTGTTCGGGTCCGTTGTATTTGGGCTTGACAAATTCGAAGATCTCCAGTCCCACGCCGTTGGTGGATGTCAAGATTGCGATTTTGACCTCTGCAAATTCTTCTCCGTAAACTGTTTTCACACGCAATTTTGTAATGAGTTAGTACAGTTCGCAGCAGAGTCCTCCGAAAAAGCCAAACAAAAAGGCCTGAAGTTCAGAATTGATGACGTTACTTACTAGACGAGATGACTGGACCTGTTGGACTGTTCTTGTTCACTTCCATCACACTACCGATCATGGTAAATCCAAACACGCTCGTGTACCAATCCACTGCCGCCCCAATGGCAGGTACAGACAAGGCAAGATGGTTGACGTTGAGGCTCGGCTTTGTTGACATTTTTGCCTTGCGGTTTTAGGGAGTTTATTGGTTCAAGGGCTAGACTTGGCCGAGAGCTTGTCCTGAGGTCTTTTATGTGGTATGTGGTATGTGGTATACTTTTCCCTGTACCAACTACATATACTCTCGCATCCCGAAGAATCATGCTTCGTTATTGCTCATTGCTCATCTATGCATTACAGTTAACGACTCGTCAAATTCGATTCTCGCCAAGACAAGTCGAATAGAGCCTTGAAGTCGAATCGTGGGCTTTGATATATATGCTCGTTAGGCCCAGAAAATCGGTATAGCAGCGTTCCTGGCGGGAGCCCTTTTGCTGAACTAATCCTGAAATGAACCTCCAGAGAGTGCCTGGGAATACGGCACCGTCCTGACGTGGCCATAAGCACGATTCTGAGGAATGTCGTTGTAGCTCAGATGACCGGAGATATCCTCGGGATTTGCTTGGTTGTCAAGCATGAGGAGGTTGTAGGGAAACCCTCGGTCAAAGGCGGCGACACTTTCGATCTCTTCGATATCGTGCCGGCTGAGGCTCACGGATAGGGCCTCGATGTTTTGCTTTAGTTGCTCCGGCGTCCGTGCACCCACCACAGGGAAGACGTAGGGGGTCTTGTGCATCACATACGCCAGAGCAATGTCAGTGAGCCGAGCTTGTTTGCGCTGTGCGATCGACTCAAGAGTCTCCGACACTCGGAGTTCGGCCTCTGATCCAGGATATAGCCGGCCCCGGACAGATCCTGCCTCTCTCTCCTCCTTGGTCTTGAATTTCCCTCCTTCCATAACACCCCATGGGCCGATTGCCATGCCTTCAGCTCTGCACATCGGGATAATCTCTCGCTCAAGGTCTCGGCAAGCGGCTGACCATCGCCCCTGGTAGATGACAAAGGGTCTCAGGTTGTGGCATCTCGCGTACTCGTTTGCTCTTGCCACTAGCCTAGATCTCTGTCAGCGGCTGCGGCTGGCAGGGTATTACACCTATGGTGTTTTACCCACGTGATAAATACTGACCAAGCTGGCGTGGCAGATATTCCCAAATACAGGACTTTGCCCTGGGCCACGACGTCGTTGAGAGCGTGCATAATCTCGGGAATGCTTGCCGCATAGTCCCACCAATGCACGTAGAGGATGTCGACAAAGCTGGTCTGGAGCTTTCGTAGTGATGCATCGAGGGAGTGCCGGAGATTCTTGGCGTTGAGTCCCCCAAAGTTGGTTTGAATCACGTCCCCTTTAAGGTGTTTCTTCCAACCAGTGCCGTACTTGGTGGAGATGACCATCTCGTCTCGATGGCCACGGGCAGCCATCCATTCTCCAATGAAGATCTCCGACTCACCGTCCTGGTAGTCGCTGGCCGTGTCGATAAAGTTCCCCCCACTGCGTAAGGTGGCAGGTGAGCGTCATGGAACGCCATGGCGTTTTGATAGAAACATACTGCTCGTAGAAACAGTCGAGAATTTCAAATGCCACTGCCTTGTCAACCGCACCCATAAAGTACTTTGAAAATTATCAGCTTCGCTCTGTCTCGACCGGGATTGCAGCTCCATATACTTTCCAGGCCTCGCCGAGGTTCATTGCGCCTGGTAGTAGAGAAGGAAGCTCAGAATTTGCCGTGTTCTCTAACTTCGTTGGATTGAACTCGCACCTAGACACAAAGGGCTAACTTTGATGCTGGCAGCAGGTGCCAATTGTCGGTGGTATCCCAGCAAGCTGTTTGGCCGAGGTTGATCGAACATTCTCTTGGCCGCTTCTGGATTGTCTCGAGACATCTTTGCTGCACTTCTTAGGAGAGGTGGTGGTTCTGGTGCTTGCCTGACTTCATGTGCTTGGTGTAGAGTGTGTTTTTAAGAAAATATCTGAGTGTTTTCTTGTAAGGGAAATCGTGACCAACGACTCGTATTTTGGACATGTTAGTCCTTGAACATCATTAAGCCCCCAGAATGGCATAAACGGGAGGGTCGGCGATGGTACTATCGCCGAGTGTCAATGGCAGCTATGGACCAGAGGATCAGCAAGAGCCTCACTTCAACTCTGACTCCGGCCTCTTTGATTTCTCAGAGTGGGATTCGAGTTTGGATTCAACTCCTTTTGCATTCTGGTAGCCTAGCCAGATATAGGCTAGGACCCACTCATTAGGCTATTCTACAAATAGTTAGGCTCAAAATAGCCTATCACCCACGTGACTGCAGAGCTATCTCGTCTAACCTTGTAGATATCATAACCGAGATGGGAGACACCTTCCGAATGTAGCTAGCACCTATCGGGAGTTGAATTCTGATTAGATAAGCGAGTGCAAAGCTGGAGACTGGGGTCGACAGTGTCGCAAGGAACGACACCTTTCTCACCTGCCAATCTGGATGTTGCAGTATAGGCTTTATGTGGCCTAAAAGGAAACTGAAAATTCAGATGATGGTAAGTTCAAGAAAGAACGACTTGCTCACAGCCCTTAAAGTCACCGCTCAGCACCAAAATTCAGGCTCTCGTCACAACTAAACTAGGACGCCACGCCCATTATGGTATCTGATCCAGAAGTTCCTAATGTCGGGGACATCGAAACCCGCCTCTTTATCAATAACGAATTTGTCGAGGCAAAGGACGGCAAGACTTTTCCCGTTATCAACCCAGCAACCGAGGAAGTCTTCCAACATGTCTCTGAGGCGTCGGCGGCCGACGTGGACCTCGCCGTGAGTGCAGCTGAGGCGGCATTCCCAACATGGTCGGCACTGGGCGGCTTTCAACGCGCCGCGTATTTTTACAAGCTCGCGGACCTGGTGGAACAAAGCAATTCCAAGCTCGCTCTCATCGAAGCATCGAGCATGGGCCGACCAGTGGGAACTTATAGTAAGTATACCCTCCTCTCTTTTGGTTTTCTACCTCGTATAGTGCTGATATGGAAATAAAGCCGAGGGTCTCGCCTCAGCGAGGTTCTTGAGATACATGGCTGGAAAAGCCACGGATGTTCAGGGGACTTCGTCGACCCAGACCCCTGGTTTTCTGAACCTAACTCTGAGAGAACCATATGGCGTTTGCGCAGCGATCACCCCGTGGAATGCTCCAGTGACGATGCTGATGTTCAAAATGGCACCTGCACTGATTGCCGGCAATACACTGGTGGTCAAGTCATCTGAAAAGGCACCACTCACGAGTCTCTACATCGCCAGCCTTGCACGGGCTGCAGGGTTCCCTCCCGGGGTTCTCAATGTTCTGAGTGGCTTTGGCACACCTTGTGGAGCCGCGTTGGCCTCGCACATGAAGATCCGCAAAATCTCCTTCACGGGCTCCGTCCGAACGGGAAAGGCGATCAAGGAAGCCGCCGCTAAATCCAATCTCAAAAAGGTCACCCTGGAACTAGGGGGGAAGAGTCCCCTGGTCATTTTTGAGGACGCTGATTTGGATAAAGCCGCCGAAGCGGCGGCTAAGTCGATTCTCCTGAATTCGGGACAGGCCTGTATAGCCAGCACTCGTGTCTACGTCGCACGGACAGCAATTGAAGCCTTCTGTCAGAAATTCGTTCAGTCCCTAAATGACCTCGGAGCGAATCCATCCTCGGGTAATGACCCTAGAGTCCCAGCAACCCGGAGGGGCCCACAAGCTACTCAATCTCAGTTCGAGTCAATTTTGTCTTATATCAAAGAAGCGGAGCAGTCAGGGTATGGAATTATAGCTGGAGGCAAAAGGGAAGGTCAACGAGGGTTTTTCGTCGAGCCGACTATCATCTACGAGCCCGACGAGCAAAGCCGTGTAATGAGAGAAGAGATATTTGGGCCGGTCGCCTGCGTGAAAAGCTTTGAGACCGAAGAAGATGTCGTCAGGCGAGCCAATGATAGCGAGTTCGGCCTCTACGCGAGTGTCTATACAAAGGACATATCTCGCGCGTTGAGGGTTGGGAGGGCATTTGAGTCTGGAACCGTGGGGATCAACTGTACCAGCCCTATGATGACCCACGACATGCCTTTTGGCGGAGTGAAGCAAAGTGGAGAGGGGAGAGAGCTTGGAAAAACCGCCGTGGACGACTGGACACAGCTGAAAACAATGTACATAGCAATTTAAGTGCCTAACTATGTAGAGCGGTGCAACGTTTGTTCGCACACATTTTCCCCTTTCAATCGGCAGAAAAATGCTCCTTCAGAAACTCTTCGACCGTGGTTGGTTTGAACTCTGGTAGGAGGCGGTTCCAGGTTGGTGACATGTCGACACAGCCTCGAGAGGCAGCTAAAAGCCAGTTGATGGCTAATTGTCTGCTCATTTCCTCAACCCTTTCGGGTGGTATTGAGGAATGAATGATGCGAGGGATCCACGGACTTTCCAGCTTGCCGAGCTCGACATCCTCTCGACGAATTGAATATGTTTGGAAAGGTTTTCCTAAAGCTGTTGTCAACACGTTTCCTAAGCATATGAAGAGCAGAGCGCGCAAACGCGCTCCTTCAATACCTCGAATTTGCTCTCCCAACGTGACGAGATCTCGGATGGTAGTCCTCGAACCCTGAATATGGCCAATCGGCGGCCAGGGCTGTTTATATTCGACGGCGAGAGCGACCACTCTCGCCAGATCCTGGACAGTGGTGAAGACAACATAGGGCTCTTCACCCTCCAGGGCCAGAGCCTTGCAGTTTTGAATGTCAATAGGAATTGGCGAGGGGTGCAGGTGCTTCGCCGATGGTTTAGGGAAGCTCAGGTAGTTCATGAACATGCCGGGCTGGAAGAGACAATATTCGAGTACGGTCCCTTGAGCATTGAGGTGCTCCAAGTGTTGTCGTATCTCATCCTTGTACTTGAACAACTCGATGCCAGAGTAATTGCCCCTATATATGCCGTCTTAGCCAAAGAAAACTCTGTACACACTCTAAATCTTCGGGCGTTGAACATTACCAGACCCATTCGCTCGGAGCAAATCTCTTCACCTTGGCCAACACGCATGCATTGATGAGGGCTTTTTGCACCCGGTTCTCATAATCTAGCACGAAGCTCAAGACAACGTCGACGTCTTGGAGGTTGAGCACTAGTTCGTCCGTGTCGAGGTAGTCCACCTCTACGACCCTATAATTAGGGCCGGTGCCAGTGCCATTCTGGTCATCGTCATTCTTGGATACCCGGCTAGATGCTTTGTGAGCCGATTTCCTCGTGAATACGGTGACCTTGGCGTTTCCTCTCTCCAGCAAAGCGTCAGATATTTCCTTTCCCACTCCTGAATATCCGTCAGTAAGACATATATGTGAGTAATAGTTTCGGAATTGACAAAGACGACTTGCCTCCGAGTCCCCCTGCGAGCACAACATTGAGCATTTTCATCTTCTAGATCTGTTAAATTGATCGAGAGATGGAGAACATGGAGATCCTCTAGTAGCCATTGAATATGTGTATAAATTCCAAGAAGCACCACAGCCTCCCTTGTCGTAGGTAACGACTGGTCTGGAAGTTGTGTTCGTTTAGCAGGAAACCATTGATTTCAATTCATCATCTCTCTATGAAAATTCGTGCTCGTGCTAGTAAATCTACGAAGGCTATGTGAAAGGCTCTGTAAGGCTCGAACCAGGAAAGAGGGATCTTTTTTCTGAGAAGCCTCTACAAGTTACCCTCAAGAAGATGTAAATTATTCGAAGACTAACCGTCTTTCAGTTTCTCACTTTCATCAAAATCCGCTGTATCAGCATTTTATGCTCCAGAAACATCATTCCAAGGAACAGAGACATTCTCTCTCCATTTCCACATAATCTCGGCTTTCATATCAGGCATAGACTTGCCAGAGAACCACATCATCTCTGGCTTTGGACTCTTGTCCGGGAGCTTGATGTCGTAATGTGTAAGAGTGTAAATCAGCAACACCTTGATCTCGTTGACGGCGAAAAATCGACCTGGACACGCGTGTCTGCCGTGCCTATGTTGCAATGTTAGCTAAGAGCTATCTCTTTAAAGAATCAATGTCCAATGTATGCCATACCCGAAATAGGTAAATTGAGGTGTTGTTTGAACCATTGAATGTAGGGTTTCCTGGCCTTTCTCGAGCCGCCTCTTCTGGAATCTCCACGGATCAAATTCCAGGGCGTCAGGACCCCAGATTTCCGTATCGAAGTTGGCCGCCGATGAAGGAGTGATCATGTACGTTCCTTTGGGGACAACAGTGCCATCGCTGAGTGTATAATCCTTCATTGTGATTCTGTCCATTGTGCCTGTATTGGAGATTAGTTCCGATACCATCATCTCTTGGGTTGCATAGGCCTCGAAATCGTACCTGCTTGGAAGGGATGAAACCTCGCACTCTCCTTGATGAAGCTGTCCAGTTTCATTGCTTTGGTAAGACCCTGCTTCCTCCATTTGCCATTCTCCGAGGCGAACACGTTATTGATCTCTTCACGAAGTTCGTCGTGGGTCTCGGGATTCTGGGCGAGGTCGTAGAGTGCATTTAGATAGGTGACACTGCTGGTATGCACCGCGGCGGTGAGGATGTGAACTAGTCTCATCATGATATCGTTGAGGTCGTGCAGCCGTTCCGGAGGGGTGATGTCAAGAACCCACTGGACTGTTCGAATCGTCAACAACTTGTCCACCCTCGACGCTGGGGTGAAATGGGAACTCACCAGTATCAGCTGGCTTCGTCCTTTCAAACTCTTCGTACGTGCCTTCTCTTTTTGCCCTCTCCATTGCTGCGATACGAGCCCGTAGTAGAGGATAGAGATGCTTCCTCGCCTGCGTTTGTTGGGCGTACATGCCCGTTTTGAGGTATAAAGCCAGGCGTTTCGTCCATGGCGGGTAATGGCGGATCATGTTGGCACCAGCAAAGAATGTGTCGCTGTATTCGATGGCGAGTTTTAAAAATTCCTTGTTCCTGGCGAGATCTGCGCCGAACAACAGACGATTTGCCGTTCGAGTCACGATATTGAAAGAGACTGGGAACATGACCATTGATTTCCACTCTGTCGAAAGGTTAAGCCTGCATTCATTTGATGGCACAAAATATTGGGGAGTAAAATACCCTTTGGTTCTCCGATCAAGTCATGGAATGCCCCGAAACATTCGTCAACGATGGCAGGAAGCCCAGGCCCTGTGTCACCTGGAGTTAGTCCATCTTCAGAAAGATAACTCGGGGCAACATACCCAGGCTCTGAGTCAACTGTTTACTGACGACGTTGAAGTGATATTGATCATATTCCAGATTCTTGTGCATTGTATAACGCGTTTGCACCAATTCGTTGTTGGCTGGCAAGTTCCACAGCTCCGTGTCTTTGACTGAGCGAACCTCCTCGATGTATCTCGGATGATACACAAACTGAAATCCCTCTGGGGTTCTCATGAGCCAGTTCTGGCCTTTCTTGGTGTACTGAAAGTGATGCCATGGATCAGCTCTGGCCCATGACTCCTGACGAGATCGGTCTGAATCTCACCTTCTCGTAGCCCAGACAGATGACCTCGTGCCCGTTCTTGACATAAAGCCGGGCATCTTCTAGTTCGCCCGCTTTCCCAGGAAGGTTTGATATTCGCAGCCATGGAGCGTCTGGTTCGCGTTGTGCAGAGCGACGGAAAATACGAGATAGGCTGTATATGATGATCGAAATGATAAGGCCGACCAGATAGAGCGGCACTTGACGCGAGAGCGCTATGGTTTGTGAGAATGCAGACGTGACGGCCATTGTTGAAAATGGGAAACCCCGGCTCTGTCGACACCCGAATTAAACAAAAGCAGGTCAGACTCAGACCTCTCCTCCCATTAATACTGGTTATGGACATGAAGTGATGCTATTCAATAGTTGGCAACCGTT
>WJFF01000128.1:36513-54038 GCA_011800825.1 Fonsecaea pugnacius | reverse complement strand
CATGCCTATCCCATGGGGAAAGATGGCATACGACCGGGGAAGCTAGGACCCCCCATCAACGACTTGATGTGACCCTTTCTGAATATCAGACCACGTCTGTTGTGCCATGGGCTTTGTTCGCAGAACGACAGAAGGACAAGACCTGGCATGGGTACTTGATGGCTGCTGTACTGAAGCAGAGTGTGGCTTTATGCTTTAGAGCTGTCTAGATAGATGTCTACCAACTACTTGTAGATAGAACTATAAATCCTATCGTCTCGCTTTGAAGCGGCATGTAACGATTGCTACGCTATACAGAGTCGTATAGTCTGAATTTCAGTTATGCCTTGACAATTTCAAACCCTTTCCAGCCATCAAGGGTCTCCCGACATTGTGGTTCGTACTGAGCAATGCCATTTGTGTAGGTGAGCATTTGGATCTTCTTCCCAGGGACTAAGTAAGACAAGTTAGAACTGGCGTCAAGGAGATGGTTGGGGAAGTCCCAAACTTACTGTTGCCACCTGTCCACCAGGAATTTGTCAAAGGGAATAACGTCTTCATGCTCATGTCATGAATCATTTGTCCCCACGCATCCTGTGCTTCCTGCGTCGGTTCTATTGTTTCAATACCTTCCTTCTCCAGTTTGTCAATGGCATCTACCACCCAGTCCACCTGGCATTCTAGGATTGTTGGCCCGTTGGAAAGCGCAGTCGGGGCTGTCCGCATTCAAGGATCAGAATAGAGTCCCAGCATTGAAAGGGTACGGGGTGCGACACTTACCCTGTGGACTGTAGACCATAAAGCAGTTGGGGAAACCACGGACCATCATGCCTAGATACGTACTGATTCCATCTTTGGACCATATGTGTTTAATATCCACTCCGTGTTTGTCACACAAGCCCATGTTTGAAACCCTAATAATGCTGTCAGCTGAAAGAAGAGCATCTCTCCTACAACAAGAGAACTTACGAGCCAGTGAAGCTCTCAAAGCCCGTGGCCAGGATGACAATGTCAAAATCTTTTTCAGTTCCATCGGCAAAGGCGATTCCGGTGGGAGTAAACGTTTTGATAGGATTGGTGTTTAGATCCACAATGTCGACATGATCCTGATCTAACATTTCGTAATAATCGATCTCCAGGGGGCATCGCTTGGTCAGAATGGGGTAAGGAGGCTCGAGAGGGGCCATCAAGTCCCTCTTTACGGGGTTCGACATGCGAGCTCGGGTCTTTTTGGCCCAAAAGTCGTACGCAATTCGATTTGCCTTCTGATCGAAATATATCTCTTTGAAGTTGGAAGCTCCAAAGGAAAAGGAGCCACACTTCCAGAGCTCTTCGTAGTATAGCTCTCGCTCGGCGTCCGAGACATCGAAGATTGAGACATCTGGAGGACCCCTGGGTAAGCCGCCCGCAGATTTCCGGCCTGCCTTGAAGAGCACGTCGTAGTAAGGCTTCATGCCATCCTGTTCCGCCTCGCTGATAGGGCGGTTCCGGATGGGCAGGCACAGACTGGGACGCCGCATCAACATCGACAGGTGACTTGCTTTCTTGGTCAACTCTTGCACAATCTGGATGCTTGTCGCCCCGGCACCGACCACGACCACCCTCTTCCCAGTCACGTCTAGGTCCTCTGGCCAAAATCCGGAATGGTGCACTTCACCTTTGTACTGATCGAAACCTGGAAAATCAGGATAGTGTCGGCGATGGAGGAGCCCTGTGCAGAGAAAGAGGTATTTGCACACGGTCGTGTGGCCGGCCTCGGTTTTGACAGTCCACCGATGTTCCTTGTCGTCCCAGCTACAAGAGTTCACCCTCGCATTGAACACCACGTCCTTACGGATGTCCAGTACCTTGTCGACGTGGGCGAAATAATTGCGGATCTCAGTGTGGCTGGGGAAGCGCTCGGTGAAATTCCAATCCTTCCAGACTTCGGGAAGACTGAGTTGGTAGTATGGCCATTCCGAATCAACTCGGGCCCCTGGATAGCGATTCCAGTACCATACACCGCCAAAGTCGCCTCCCATTTCGAACACCTTGACCTTGTAGCCTAATTTGCGTAGTCGATAAAGTCCGTACATGCCACTGAAACCCGCACCCACGATCACGACGTCGCAATGCTGGACTTCGCCATTTGCGACTCCATTGGACTCCGAATGGACTCCATTCGGTTCGCTGTTCGCCATGGTGTTATCTGCGTTGAGCGTCTTTGAGGTGTTGTCAAGAGATGATGTCAAAGCTAAGGATGTAATCTTTTAATAGAGAGATCAAGCTTATCAAGGGTTTCGAGTCTGGAGAGTTGCTAAAGGTGAAAGGCCCCAGATATTTGATCCGTCGGCCGACGAGACTGCTGCATAACTCACCGATCGTAGAGAACGACAAACGACAGGTTTTCAATTTCTATCGGATCACGAGATAATCTACTGGATAACCGACCTTGTAAAGTCTCGTGATATTAAGTGTCTTGAAGTTAATATGATTCTGAGCTCAATGGGGGATATGAGAGTTGAACGGGTGCGCGTTTCTCGCATGGCTTTTTCTGAGGGAATACCATAAATGATATTCCCTCAAAAGGCGGGTGGGATATATCCAATGCTATTGAATGGCAAATGAAGCAATACATCTATTCGAGTGTGCTATATATCCGCCCGATCGAGGAAAGCAACGGGTATTTCTATTTGTTTGGCTCGGATGTACTCTACAAGGTTTTTTCCGAGGCAATCCAGTCCAGCTCCAGCATTGTATCCCCGATCCAAATGATCTCGTAGCAGAAAGTGAACCGCCTTCAAGCCGGGTATCTCGAATCTATCAATTGGCTTGCCCTTGTAGTCATCGGCGAGGAGCTCCACCAACTTTGCGACCGAGAATGTCGACCGCAGCCAGTCCCATTCGTCTTGGTGCCGAACAAAGAGACCCAAGTTGGCGTCAGATGATTTGTCTCCTGAACGTCCGAGAACGACGCGTCCGAGAGGCGCCCGGATAGTCGGACCCCAGTGGTCCGTTGGCAAGGGGTCTGCTGTGTCGTAAGACGTTTGCTGTACAGGGTATGATCGGGTGAAATCTGGAGCTGGAATGTCAACAACGGTGCCGTCTGGTAAGTGGACCATTTCTTTGACCAGTGCTTGGTCAATAAGAGTGACCCAATATTCGTAGTACGGCTTAGCTGTGCCTTGCCGAGGATCGTTCGTTGGTGTCAAACCTGGACATCCTTGAAGGATGTTCATCTTACACCAGGTCAAAAACTTGTCTGGGCCCAGGAGGCTTTCATCCTGACTCTGGGCGAATACGCGCATGTCGACTGTGGCGGCATCTTGTGTTCGAGCATTGGGACTTGGCTCGCCGATGACCTGGAATTTCAGGAGAGAGAATTGCTTCTGTACGGCGGGTCCCATTGCTGCAAGGGTTTGCTGCGTCACCATCTCGGCTTTTTCAGCGATATCGAGGCCGGTCAGGTATACATGGTATTCGGCTCGGTACCCTCCAAACGCTGTGATGCCTGCTTTGGTTGTTGGTGGCGGCGGTAGCCCTTCAATCCCGGTGACACGCACTCTATTTGGACCAATCTGCTCCAGTTGCATGTTCTCCAGGTTGGCGACCACCGACGAGTTATAGTACAGAGGACCTTGAATCTCGTACAAGAGTTGGGAGCTGACCGTGTCGATCGACACTTCTCCGTCCCTCCCAGGTTCCATGGTAACTTCAATGCCGCCTCTGTGATCGATGTGAGCAATCGGAAACCCTAAGTCGACAGCTGTGCCCTTCCACTTTTTGAAGCCCGAATAGCAACCACCAGTGACATAGGTGCTGCACTCAATCAAGTGACCTGCAACAAGACTTGAGGCAAGCTCCTGGATATTGTCGCGAGTCCAGTTGTGCCACCACATAGCTGCTCCGATGCAGGGAGAGGAGTCGGCAACTCTTCCGCAGATGACAATGTCACAGTCCTTCAGAGCACGAGCCACTCCAAATGCTCCCAGATAGCACTGAGCGCTAATGGGGTCAAACTTCCACTCCTCAATGTCTCTGCCAGTGGTAATATTTGTCAACTTGGCCTTTTTCGAGTGAATCAAATCGAGAACGGCCTCGCTCACATCGTCGCCCTCAATCCAGCCAACCTTCAGATTTAGGCCTTGGTGCTGTATCCTCTCCTTCAATGCTTCGGCCAGGCCGTGAGGGTTGCTGCCGCCGGCGTTGCAGACGACCTTGGTCCCATTTTGGGCCAGATACTTCAAGGCTGGCTCAATCTTGGTCAGAAAGTTGGAATGATAACCTTCCCGAGACTGTCCGAGGGCGTCCACGTTCTGGAGCGTCTTCTTGAGCTGCCATCTCTTCAGTCCATTGACCGTCATATCGGCTTCGGACATCCAATCCCCTGTTATAACGTCAATCTCAGGGATCTGAGAAAGATCCAAAAGAGCACGAGCTCGGTCGACCGTCCCTAGAAAATAGGCTGTCAACAAATATTCGTCGTAGATTCCCCGTAAACATACCGCCTGAGCATCCGGAAATGACGACGGGCCGAGATGGATATGTGCTGCCATTCCAACCACCATTTGAACCAACGCCGTTGCAGTGCCCGTTGGCTTCTCCATTGACCTGACGATAAACTCCAGGCATCCTAGCGTTAGTTCTGACTCCAGATCTCTCTCTCTCTCAGAACCACAGGCCGTAGGCAAAGAGACCTAACCCTAAGAAAAAATGGCAAAGGACAAGGATGGTAGAGACAGGCCGTCGGATCAAGCGGTAGGTATCAGGAGCAACCAGTTGAGAAGCCAGGTTCGGTGTTCGAAAAGCCTTCTTGCGACCGCCTTTGGCCATTGCCGATATTTGCACATCATATCCCAGCTACTTTCTTTCTCCCTCAATCCTTTCCGGTTCCGTGAGGCAAGGTGGAATCGCCCACGAAAGTCATACCCGGCCAACATGATGCCCGTAATGGAATTTGACAGGCTAAGGAGTTGATTGACCACCACCACCACTTCCTCCAGATGACTCTCCGGAACTGATTCTGATACCATATCTGCAAACCAGGTCAAAGTGGCGTACGAGCTGGGCATCGCATCTAGACCCGGAAATGTTGCACACGGTTCCGCGGAACTCCCCTGATATTCCGAGATTCTGGAATTGTCCCCCCCCCTTTACCGCTAACCTCGGCCAGTCTCTCCGGCCAAGAACCTACCCCCACCATGCCTTGGCAGGTTTTGGCTTGGAAATTGAAATACTGAGCCAACAGAGTGAAAGAGAGAGCATGTTTGGTGACCATGGCACGGCTGGTGAAGGGTCTATATTAGGTGGAGCAAGGAGCCATAGTGGGTCTGCCAAGCCGCATATTCACCAATAGCGACATGGACGACGTCGAACACAACCGGCCCGACTCTCTCCGGGTCTATTCTGTCTATTCTTCTCCGCAGGAGCTTCCCCAGAGTTTCCAGCTTCCCGCTTGTGACCATCGTGCCATCCCACACAAACGCAATTTGCCACCACCACTTCACGAGAGGTTTTGCGTCCTCGCGCATCTTCCCATACATTCTCAGGTTCCTGCCTTTGGATAGACGACTTGAACCCTTTTCGGCTGGACTCATCAACTCGAATGCAAGCCTGGAGGGAGGGTCCTCATGGCTCGACCTCGCGCAGCTCCATCGCCGCATGCCAAGGATGGTGAGTCGGGATCGAAATCAGGATGGAAGGACAAGTTGACGGCCCAACAATTGAATCGAAAGAGGGCTGCAGACCGACAACTGGTGCGGGAGAATCGAAGCAAAGCCCGGCAGACCATCGCTGCCTTGCAGGAGCGACTGGACCTGCTCAGCACCCAACAGTCTGACAAGATTGTGGCAGAGCTGCTTAAGGAAAACAGAAACCTCGAGGCCGAAAAGGAGACCCTTCGTAGTAAATTGCAATCTGTTTGCTCTGCGCTGGGATTCAGCCGGGAAGAATCGTCGTCCTTGCTTCAACAGTCCTCCCACGGGAGCACAACCGAGGGAATCGCATCTCGAGAGTCGCCAACCGTTGAACAGCCAGGGAATGGGAATCAACATGCAGTCATTGACTCAGGCCGCTCCGCCACTTTCTGCACAGACGGCCAGACTGTGCAAGTAGGATCAATCGAGGAACGGTGGTCCCAGGGCGATGCTTCTTTCGATCTGATCACCGAGTTGGATTCACGCATGGCCGTTCCAGACTCTCCCTCGCCATTTCCCGGTATCTGGGCCGCATTAGGGCGACTAGGTTCCAAATCAAACTTGTTGGATGATGACTTTCTCGAAGCAATTATGATTTGGAGATCCAACACTGGTCATTCTGGCGGCGACGTCTTTACCGTCGCAAATTCCCTTTTCCACATTGGTCGTCCCCCAGGCTTGATGTCCCAAAAGAGACTGCGGAGCCTTGCCCGAACTCCAAACATCCTCTATCTGCTGGTCCAGGATCTTGAGTCGTCCGAGCCATCCTCGCACCCGGTCCCAGAAAGCATGGTTCCAACCAGGTACCCCGACAACGACGACGACGATAGCCTCACTACCATGAGGAAAGAACTCGCTATTGCTGCCTACGAAGCCATCAGGTGCTGGACATACAAGTCGAGGTTGGGAAGAATAGTAATGTTCTGGGTGCTGTATCGAATTTTGACGGTGAGTCGGGCCCATGCCACCGCTACTCAAGCCAGACTGAGAGACTGATTCAAATGCTACTTTCAGTTGTTGGTGTTTCCTACCCATAGAAACTTGGCCCGATGCCCGGCCTGGTACCGGCCTTTGTCACCTCAAATGTGGTGCCCACATCCATCCTTTATCGACTTTGTACCCTGGTAAGACACTACTGGCCTCCTCAAAAACTTCTCCATATTCATCGGCTCACGTGTTTATTCCCAATTCATAGGCCTGGGATCAGAACCCATCTGATGCGAGACTGGCGAAGCTACCAGAGCCGGAATCTATACAGCTCCTTCGTCGAACATTTTGACGTTCATATTCCAACGGACTCCAAGCTACCAGAAGTGCTACAAGTCGACTCCAACGGTTGCGACATTAGGTTGATGCCATCCACAGAACGGTGGCTCCAAGATATAAGTTGCCTGAGAATGAGAGAGGAATTCGCCGTCGATTTCCCAGAGCTCGCCGAGTTAATCCGCCCAAATTCAGCAACAGAGAATCCTCTTGGGACGCGCAACTCGTGTGATGACGCACGCATGGCAGTGGGTACCTTACCACCAGTGAATACTGCACAACTATCCATCCGAGCAAGCACCCCGACAGCGTTTTCGGTAACGTCATCTGTCGAGGCTGTAATATGCAGCGTTGGTGCCGCGGGCGCCCAGGAAGCAGCTGTCGAGTGCTCCAACAACACAACGTATCTGGACGGCACTTTTGACAAAGGCTTTTCATTTGCAGAAATGCAGCCGTCGTTCACACCAGGACTCACTGGAGTCCAACAGCAACCTGTGAGCCAGGCGGAGACGATTGCTTCCGAAGCCGACTCCGCATCATCCATTGCGACAACGGCACCCTTACCGGTGATATCTGACTTGGGTAGGTCCGCAGCATCAGACTTATCTGGAGAGCATACCTCAACAGCGTCTACCAAGGGAACCCAGCACGAGAGCATGACGTGGGACCCATTTGTCTCAGCTTCGCCCGCCGATCGAACGTATCGACTTGACCCGTCGCTTTCAGAATGGGGAGCGATGAGCTCTTGGTCAGCGACCGAGGACGATTCTCTCTTCGGCTCTTCAAGTCTGTGGTTTCCAGCTTGGCCCAGTGCTTGAAGTTGCGATATTGTAAAGGTGAAATCGAGCCATGAAGGGTACTGGCACTCTCCGAAACCCTCTTTACTTGAACAGTTTTCAAGTTGGGCGGGGGTCAACACTGGGCAGCTATAGATATATACCTTTGTAAAGGGACTATCCACAAGGAATAATTTATCAATCTATGCGGCTGTACTTTGTTGACGTGGCTAGAGTATCTGCCTAGCACTTATATCATACAAACTGATCGTCTTTCTCTGTTTTAATTTGCAGTACCATTCTGGTCGGCAGTACCATTCTGGCTCTCAGTGCCGTTCTGGTCTTGGTGAAAGGACGGAGGTGACAGCACACTGTACTCTGGATTCACCGCCTTAGGTCGATTGACGGTCTGTTTCAGGTCCAGGTAGTCCGTGGCACAGGTTTTGTTCTTCTGGGCTACCGTCATGCCATTGCCCATCCACCCCAATATGTTCTCTTCGATCTCGGGCATAACCTCGTAATCGAAATCTTCCCACCTCGGATTGAGGAGGGTTTTGCGCGAATGGACGCCCGAACCCGGCCAGTTTGCTATATCAGTCCCCTGTCAGTATGCGGCACGATGTGAAAATGTGGAAACAGAGAACTGGGATGTGGATGGGTATGGCGGTAAAACTTACCTACGACTCGTCCGTCAACAGTTCCTCGTTTGAACCACGAATTGCACTGTTTGCATATGATTAGTTTTGCCAGTTTCAAGGCCCGGACATGGTGTGAGGAGGGAAACACTGCTTACAGGTTGAGTAAAGACCGTCTTTGCAAAGAACTTGTCTACATGGCGGCTGAATGCCTTGTTCGCTGATGGCCTATTGCGAAAGTCAGTTCATGTAACCAAGTCGCACAACTTGAGAGAACTGAGAGAGAGAGAAGCAACGGCATTTCATACTTTACAACCATGGACTTATAGTATTCCCTTTGGAGTTTCTGGATCGCGGCGGTGGCATAATCACAGACCCATTCCAGCATGAGCATGGTGCTGCCGGTCATGGGACCCCCATTTGGCCCAAAGTAGATGAACATGTTGGGCATTTTGGGAGGACACATTGACATGTAAGCCTCGGGAATAGGGTCCCAGACGTCGTAAATATCGCATCCACCCTGGCCGGTGAATTTTGGTCCTGATTGACGAGACCTGATCCAAATCAGTAATAGAAGAGAGAGGGGAAAACGTGACACTTACACATCAAAGCCTGTTGCACAAATAATGATGTCAACCTCTCGAGTACGTCCGTCGATAGTCTCGATGCTGTTTTCGTGGATCTGTTTGATCGGCGTGCTCACATAGTCTACATTAGGCTGGCAGATTGCCTCGAGATATCCCGGGCCAGGAGTCAGCCTTCTGCACCCAGGGGCCCAGTCAGGCATCAGAGCTTTTAAGATATCAGGTCGTGAGGCCAGCTTTTCGCGCATGTGCTTGATGCTCATCTCATGGAACTTCCGTTGTTCGGGTGTCCCGTAGAAGGCCGCCAGGGGTGCCTGCATGATATCGTTCTCAATCTTGTGCCTGAACTTGAGATATTCTTCGGGAGAGCGTTTGAACAGGTCCAGCTCCTCCTTGCTGTGCTTGACTGCCGGGATAACCTCTGTTAGACAAGGACAAGAAAAATCAAAATCTTACCAGAGATCAAAACTCACAGTTTCCAGTCTCGGCCTTCCTCCTTGCCAGCTCGTCACCACCGATCCCGGTGGGCGAGATCCAGTTCTTTCCTTTCATGTAATGATCGACCCGGTTGACTACGGGTTGAATTTCGGGTAAGATTTGGATACCGGTAGACCCGGCTCCGATCAAGGCGACATTCTTGCCTTTTAGATCCAGCGAAGTATCCCACTTGGCCGTGTGGACTTTGGGACCGTTGAACGTGTCGAGACCTGGTATCCTAGGCCAGTCCCATTTATTCAATAGACCCATTCCGAGCATGATCACGTCTGCCTGGTCGGTGACAATCTACAGAGGAAGCCTCTAGTTAGTTCGGCGTTGACGTGGACGCGGACGCGAAAGAGAGATTCTGAGAGACTTACCTTTCCTGTATCGACTTGCCGAAAGGTCAACTCCCACTTCCCTGGGAGTTCCAGCCACTTCGCCTCTATCAGCTCATGATTGAATTTGCAAAAGCGATATACATCGTATCTTTTGGCTAGATTGACCATATAGTTTTGGATCTCTGCGCCGCTGGCATAGAATTCGCTCCATTGCGAGTTGGATTCAAATGTGAGCTGATATCCGGGACTTGGAATATCACATCTGACTCCTGGGTATCTAGAAGAATATAAATCCAGTTGCCTCAGCGGTTTACCCTGTGAAATGTGTCCTGGGTGAAATCGCCCTTACCTATTCTCAAGCCACGTACCGCCAACATCGGCATTCTTGTCGTAAATGACCAATTCGAGGGTTTCAATCTGTTGCGGAAGTCGAATTCCAGTGAGAATCCCAGATATCCCTGCCCCAATACAGATGACCTTCATGGGCCTCGCCTCATCGATTTCATGGTCATAGATCATGCTGCTCCATGTCCGTGGAGGCGCCGTGCTCTCAGGCATGATGATGATGCGTGTGTAAATAGGCGGCTACTGTTTAGAACCAATACCAGGAGCTATATTGGTAACACGGTCTTGTCAGAGAACGCTTGATTGAAATGTAGAGTGATTGAAGCGAGTGCCGGACAAGAGTAGAAATACGCATGCTGGTAGAAAAGGTGTTACGTGCCCAGACTACTATAGATTATGGCCTTGTGTGTTTCGACCCGAAGATGGTCCCCACGTATCCCCATATCTCCCAAATGAGCAGCAGGATGAAGGTAGACAACGACTCGTTCCCCGCGACCTCACAATGAAGAAAACTTCTGCGGTTGCGGTATCACAGATCACCATACCCCAAGACTCTTATGTTCGTATCTAGTATCTGTCTAAATAGTCTTCGGTCTAATGTGATTGGATGTCAATAACAGCGGCCCATTGTCTCGGAACCCAAGGACAGACATGCTCGTCTTTGGCTTTGGTTGATGAGTATTCCGTGTCTCCTGCTCCCGAGGTCATCTTCAATGCTGCACGGATCTATATTGCTCGCAAACCGAAACAAGCCCCTACATATTTTGCCTTCCTATACCCATCCTTTGGGAAATTGAAAGTTCGACGCAAACATCATTATCATCATCAACGCAAATGTCAGCAGGACCCAGACCCAGACCTCCATTTGAGAGCCTCCCTCTCCGTCCAGGTGATCCACCATTTTCAGCCTGGGGTCTCTACGGAGATGACGACCAGCTTGGGGCTTTGAATCTCCTGACTGCCGAGAATACTCTAGCTGCTGCCAAAAGCGAGATTCGCACAGGCGTCCGTCTATCTCTGGACCCGCCAATTGATGTGCTACTTACCCCAGGCTCTGAGCGCTCCAAATTCAAGCAGACCATTTATCGTCGTGGAGGACGACCAGTACACGATGATATTGTAGAGTTCAACACCCAGGTGAGAGTGGCTTTTATGTCCTAGTAGTGCATCTGGCCGCCTTTCAACTGACTGGCGGAAATCTGGAGTGTCGCAGATAGGTGCTCAATGGGATGGGTTCAGACACGTATCTTACATCAAATTGGCAAAGTTTTACAATGGAACATCTGTCGACGACATTTCCGGTCCCAACGCCCACCCTACTGTCCTAGGAACAGATGGTGAGTCTGGAATTTCAAGCAGCGTCAACTATACGTTTCTTGGTCTCTAACAACAGTGAAAACAGCATGGGTGAGGAACGGAGCTATCGCTGGGCGTGGAGTCCTGCTTGACTATTATTCCTGGTCTCAGGCTCAGGGTAAACAGTATGATTTGATCGGCGACACTGCCGACCACGCAATCCCGGTGGAAGAGCTTCAAGCGTGTGCAGCCGCACAAGGGGTCGAGATTCGGCAGGGTGATCTCCTGTTTGTCCGTTCAGGGTTCTGGGTGGGATATAACGCTCTGTCGGATGCGGAAAAGATCGCATGGAGCAATCAAAAGTCCCCGATCTGGGTAGGTGTTGAAACTTCGGCCAAAATGGCAAAGTGGCTATGGGACAGCGGCATCGTGGCAGGGGCAGGCGATGCTCCGGGATGGGAGCGGATCCCCAACTACAACTCCCCTCCAGAGGCAGGGCTCCAAGGCTGGTCGTTGCATGAGATCATGTTGTCGGGGTGGGGAATGCCTATCGGTGAGTCACTACAGCATGGCCATAATCGATCAAAGACAGTGGACCAGAATAAAAGCTGACGCGCCAATTCAAGGAGAAATGTTCGATCTCGAAGCATTGAGCGAGGAATGCAAGAGGCAGGGTCGATGGAGCTTTTTCGTCACCTCGGCACCGCTACATGTGAGAGGAGGAGTGGGAAGTCCTCCCAACATAATTGCAATCTTCTAAAGTAGCAAAAATGATACCTTATGGGTCTTTGACGGCGTTCCCGTTCGGCAGTGCTGAGCCTCCAAAAGCAGCCAGTGGTGAATTGAGCTGGCTGAAGGCAAATTGGACAAACTCATTGTCTGCGTTGTCCGCAAACGACGACCGATCAAAGTGCAGTAGGTCGTCGAGGTCAAAGTCGAAGCTGGGTTGAATCACCGGGACTGGGGCCGGGGTTGAAGAGGCCAACTGATGGTCCGGCATTACCGGCCCCGTAGCATCGGACGATACCTCATTGTTAGAAGATGAGGAGTTGCCATTCTCCGCCATAGTTTGTGTTGTTGCCTTGATAACTTTCTGCAGGCGTTTCAAGAGACGCCGCCCCAGAGTGAACCCGGGAGCAATGTCCTCCAAGAGCTGGACGGCCTTCAGAAAACCTCCACCCGCTTTCGACAGCGTTGGCCGGTCTGCCTTCTTGGCCAAAATGACAGAAGTAAGAGTGAAGATGACCCCAGAAAGGAACGATATGGTTGGGAACCTCCCAGAGTTTCTCCTGAACTCGGAAAAATGGTACTGATGCATGGCTTCCACCGAAGCCAGAGCTATGTCCACGCATAGCGCCGCCACCTGCACGCTTCTCTTGGAGCCCAGGAGATCACTACGTCGTAGTAATAGCCGTAAATGATTAGATCGCTTTCAAATTTAAAGTCAGTCAAGATATGTAGCCCTTGGTCAGGAAATACGCGGATATAAAACGCACCAGGTGTAGCACAATTGCCTGTCGAACAATATAATGAGGATACTGCAGCTGGACTGCGACTTTGAGAAAGTCGGAGGACCACCGGAGATGAACCGGGAGCTCTTCAATCAACAAAAGGATGCGCGCGTCGGTGACGGCAATCAGTTCAGCTGTCGGGGAGCGAGCATTGACCCCAAACATGGCATCCCACATATCGGAGCAAACCTTGGCCCATTTGATGGTCGCCAGCTGGTATGTGATGGGCGTAAACTCTCCCTCTCCAGCGCCAACGCTGACTCCTTCAACATTGGAGTCACTCGGGAGCTCCACCGCAATGTCCTGGTCGCTCATCTGGTATGGCGCACCACACTGGTGCGAGATGTTCCTCTCGAGGCAGTAGACACACCAGAAGATTCGCTGTCTCATGTGAACCTCGAATGGTGAGAGACCAGTCCACGAACTTTGATTGTGCAGGCCCGTTTGAAAACAAAGTCGGACCGCCGTGCCGATTTCGTCGTAGGCCCAGTCGTTTCGCTCAATGTATAAGAGGTACGAGGCCTTCAGAATGAGACACTGTATGGTCGTGAGGTTTCCTTTGCCGCTCTTGATGACATGGTTCAAGAGGTGCTCAGCCTTGGTAAACTCGTACCAGCCGGGGATGATGTCGTCTTCCGGACAAAACTCGTCGACATTCTTGACTACGGCGAGGATCAGATTGACCAGCGCTATGAACTGGATACGCTCCAATGTCACTTCTTGAACGTTGCCGGCGAATCGCTGGAAATCTTGCTCGAAGGCCTTAGCGTCCAAACAAGGGTCTGAACAATGGTTCAAAGGGTATCAGTAGAATTCGCAAGTTTATGCCTGTAGCACCGACAGGTTGCAAGACTTACAGTGGGGATTCATGAGAGAGAAGTACAGGTCCAAAGTTTCTCTCACCGGGCCCAGGCCAGAATGCCTGACTTGGGCGTCCCAAATTCGGAGTTCTCGAATATAGCAGTCAGTCATTGTGGAGCAGAAAGCCATCCAACAATCTTCTTGAACTAATTTATCCTCATTCCCGCCACTTTCAACGGGCTCTTTCATGGTGTTGAGGGGATTGAGGATACTAGGGCCGCCTGGAAAGACGGCCTTGGAGACACTGTTTGGGTTGTACGTGTTCAGGATCTCGCCCGAGTCCGGAGTCATGGTGAGATTCAAACTCGACCGGGCATTCTCTTGAGAGGCTGTGGCTTGCCGCAAGCTTCTGATCTCATCGGACAACATCTGCAGTTTGTTCAGCACGTCGGCTTTCCATGAGCTTTCCTCATCCGTTTCCTTTGCACTGTTACTCGCGGTGACGCATCCGGCCGACGCGAATTGGTCTTCTGTGACATCCTCGGGTTTGTTGCTTGCTTGAACGGTCGTCGTTCGACGTCTTGAATCAGGCAAATACTCGCAAGTCAAGTGCCCGATGGAACATTGGCTACAAGGTCGCTTTCCTGAGCACTGGGGGTGAATTAAAGAAGTTAGAATATCGCGCTATGCTCCGCGCCCCAAAAGTCACCCACCCTAACTTTTCGCTTTTTGCATTCAGAGCTGATGAAACTATCGTCAGTGGACAATTTGCAGTGTGCAAGGACAATCTCACCATGCACTGGTCACATAGGGCTTGCGCTTCTGGCCGGTGATGGGTGTGGATGCTGAGGCCTGTTCGTTAGCTGCTGCCTCTGGGACAGGAGCTGTCTCGTCCATCAAGGTGTCTCTGTCCCCCATTTCCGGAACGCAAGTAAGACAAAAGGACTCGATAAGGGAAGTGTGGATTGAGCACACATGGATGGAAAAACTGCTCTGAAATCTGGGGTCGACGAGGGCGCCGACCCCGCAGGAATTATTAGGTCACGTGCTAGAACAACTGTCGTATTTCAGTTGTCGTAAATGCCTAATGAGGAAACCTTCCAATGTCTGTGTGGGTCGGTGTGGGTCAACGCACCCTGAACTGGAAGACCGCGGCTTGCCGGTTTACCCGCATTGGTTGAAGCTTCGAAGGCCTGAAAACAGAGCATACACATATAGCCTCTGACCCAAATAGTTGATGGGAGGGTTTCAGCAACCAAACCTCAATCACTAGAACGATTCAAACCCGGCATCATGACGACTGAAGAAATCCCCAAAACACACAAAGGTATTGAAAGACTTCATGTTGAGCCATCTTGCGACTAGGATCTGACTCGCTCAGCCGTCACCTACTCAAATCCTGGGACTCTGGCCACTGAAGTAGTAGATGTCGAAACACCAGAGCCTCAGCGGGGAGAGATCCTCATCAAACTGTACGCCTCTTACGTCCTCAACCCCAGAGGAAGTTGACGTCTCATTGTGTGGTAATCTAATAGAAATCAAAGCCTCTACTCCGGTGTCTGCCACACGGACTTTGCCTTCATCATGAATTCTTATGGACATATGCCGGAGCCGACACCGCGGGGTCAGGTTCGTTATTGCCCAACCCGCGATGCTGGTAAGCTTTCATTGATGTCGAGTTCTTACTATTTAGATTGGAGGACACGAGGGCGTTGGATACGTTGTTAAGCTGGGCGCCGGAGTGACAGAGGTCCAGTTAGGTGACCGTGTGGGAGTGAAATGGATCACGTCGGCCTGCCTTATCTGTCCCGAGTGCCTCGCTGGGTTCGACAATCGTTGTAAGAAGCGCAAGGTCGCAGGATATAAAACACCTGGTACATTTCAACAATACATCGTCAGCGATCCCCGATATGTCACTCCCATTCCCGAGGGACTCTCTTCTGAGGCAGCTGCCCCTCTCCTGTGTGGCGGAGTGACAGTATGGTCAGCTCTATTATACAGTGAGTGTAAGCTGGGTGACTGGCTTCTAGTATCCGGTGCCGGAGGGGGCCTCGGGCATCTCGCCGTCCAGTATGCAAAGGCCTTCAATCTAAGAGTCATCGCCGTCGACCACGGCTCCAAGGCGGACTTTTGCAAATCCCTCGGAGCAGATGTGTTTCTTGACTTTACCCAATTCAACTCGGTAGACCTTGCTGCCAGAGTCAAGGAAGTCACCGATGGTGGATGTCATGCCGTTATGGTTTGCAATGCCAGCTCCAGAGCATACGATCAGGCGCTCGATTTCCTTCGGTATGCGGGAACCCTGGTCTGCGTGGGAATCCCGGAGGTCGACCCTCACCCCATGCCAAATGCTGCCCCCTTCAAGATCATTGGGAATCTCTGGAAAATAAAGGGTGCGTCATGGTTTCTCCTCTCTCTTTCCGCTGCTCTTCAAACTGATGAACCATTCACCCCAGGCGCCGTGACCGGAAACAGAATTATGGCTATTGATTGCCTGCAACCGGCAGCCCATGGTCACGTTCGCCCGGCCATAAGGGTAGAGCCAATGAATAAACTCACACAGGTCTGCTGCAACTGATTGATTTGTCCATTGGGTCTTTTGGCTGACTCGACTACAGGTTTTTGAAGATCTCCATGCTGGCAAGATTCATGGCCGTGTCGTTCTCGATCTGACACGGCTCTCTTGAGGCCAAGTGTACAAATAGAATCAACAGATGAAACTGCTTCCACAGTGTTCAGGCCATATCAAGGAATACTTGAAGCGCGGTTTCGTCATAGAACTCAAAAAGAATTCATTTTCCGCGCATCTGCTGTTGTATCCAGCATTTTGCAAGTGAACGGTCAGGCAGTATGACCAGCATTTCAAACTCAACTCGGGTCGCGTTACACGACTCGTATGATATTAACCCTTAGTCCTGGTGTATTATTAAAAGTTGTCTAGGGGCCTGTTGCACAGTACTCCTTTGTCATCCGACACATTCTGACATTGAAACACGATTCAAAATGGTGGATGTCTCTTTGGTCCTGAGAATGCTGATGTGGGGTGTCGTCGCAGTAATGTGCATTCCCAAGATCAAGAATTTATGGCTGGCAGCTAATGAATAAACCCCAGGTCTTTGCCGCTGTCGTTGGCAAAGTGGTATATAATGTCTACTTCCATCCGCTTCGCCATTATCCAGGTCCCAAATTGTGGGCAGCGTCTAGGCTGCCCTGGATATGGACAGCGGTAAGCGGCGAGATACACAATAAGATCTCGGATCTCCATCAAGCATACGGCCCTGTCGTCAGAACGGCTCCTAATGAGCTGTCGTATATCAGTGACAACGCGTGGAAGCAAATGTAAGTGTTTGATAATCATCAAGATCTAAAATTTCGTTCGGGCCAACCTGTGAGCAAGCTATGGTCATCGACCAGTGGAAATGCCCAAGGATCTCAAAGGTTCAGGACTTCTTCCAACGTTCAAGAATACCGAGTCTATCGTGACTGCGTCGTCGGAGAACCACCCTCGAATGAGACGGCTGATATCCCATGCATTCTCTGAGAAAGCAATAAGGGAACAGGAGGACTTGGTCCAGAACTTCATTGATCAAATGATTTCACGACTCACCGATAAACATAAAGAGGGGCCACAAGATATGGTGTCCTGGTTCAATTGGTGTACATTCGACATCACGGGCGACTTGGCTTTTGGCGAACCATTTGGGTGCCTCCAGGAGACTCAGTATCATGAGTGGGTGAAACAAATCTTTCAGGGTGTGAAGGTGTATCCCTGGATGCAGGCCATTGTATATTATGGACTGCTTCCCATCGCTAAGCTCCTTGCACCCAAGGAACAGCAGAGG